>PVKU01003679.1:0-170313 GCA_004027475.1 Anoura caudifer | reverse complement strand
AATGTAATTATGATGTGCCTTGGTGTGTTCCTCCTTGGGTCCACCTTCTTTGGGACTCTCTGAGCTTCCTGGACTTCCCGGAAGTCTATTTCCTTTGCCAGATTGGGGAAGTTCTCCTTTATTATTTGTTCAGATAAGTTTTCCACTTGTTGCTCTTCCTCTTCCCCTTCTGGTATCCCTATAATTCGGATGTTGGGACATTGAAAGCTCTCCTGGAGGTTCCTAAGCCTCTCCTCATTTTTTTGAATTCTTGTTTCTTCATTCTTTTCTGTTTGGTTGTTTCTTTCTTCCTTCTGGTCCACTCCATTGATTTGAGTCCCAGTTTTCCTCCCATCTCTATTGGCTCCCCGTGTTTTTCTTCATTTCACTTATTGTAGCCTCCATTTGTTCCTCTAATTTGCGACCAAAATGAACCAGTTCTGTGAGCTTCCTAATCACTAGAGCTTTGAACTGTGCTTCTGATAGGTTAGCTACCAGTACTATAAGCTCTGCATCTGATAGGTTGACCATCTCCTGGTTGCTCAGATGAATTAGCTCTGGAGCCCTGCTCTGTTCTCCCTTTTGAACCACCCTTGGTTTTGGTTATTTTTTTTGTCTGGTCGCGGCTGTTACGTAGTGAGAGGCGGAGCCTTAGGCGTTCACCAGGGCAGAGCAGTCCAATAGCTGGGTTGTGATGCTGGATGTGGGGGCAGGGTCCGAGAGGGAACAATGGCACTTGCTCCACTCTCTGCTAGACTTCAGTCACTTCCACTGCTTCCTCCAAGCAAACTGGACCCCTCTGGTGCTGATTCCCTGGTGGGTGGGCCTGCGCACACTCCAGGACCCCTTGGCTCTCCCCAACAAACTCTCCTGTGAGGCTGGGACTCCCTCTTGGCACCTCAACCCCTACAAGTATTTTCAATGGGTGCTTTCAGGCTTCACTTCCCAGCTCTGGAGCCCTGCGTCATGCAGTCTGACTTGCTGCCTGTTTTCCCCTGGCTTATCTGTGCACAAATATGTGTCCATGGTCTGCTTGGCCACTTGTGCTCCTGGAGTGACTGCACGCCTGGGATCACCACCGGCTTATCCCACCTCCATCCGACTCCACCAGCTGCTGACTCTGCCGGCCGCTGACTCTGCCCCTCTTACTGGTCTGGGTGAATCGTTGTTGTCGGACTCCCACACGATTCAATTTTCTCTCTGTCCTGGTTGGATTTTCTTTTTTTTTTGGTTCTCTATTTTTGTTGTCCTTAATCTTGGTTGTGAGAGGAGACACAGCATGTCCAGCTATGCCTCCATCTTGGCCAGAAGTCGCCCAAGGTGGTGTTTTTTTTAACTCCACAAACACCACACCCCAAGAACAGACTTGGCTGTCACCAGAGCTCCCTGAAGTGCTCATTGCTCTGAAGGATCATCCCCTACAAAACAGCTCATCCACTGTAGTTACAGACAGCCCTCACATCAGTCAGACTGAGAAAAAATGGCACCCACAGACATGCCAATAGCAATGAAGGCTAAACTACAACACACAACCCACACAAGGGACACCCATGGAGCATACAGCTGAAGTAACCAATGAGACAGCACCACTGGGTGCTGTATGGAACCTACTACATAAGGCCACTCTGCCATGCAGGGAAGACATAGCAGATCTACCCAATACATAGAAACAAACACAGGGAGTCAGCCTAAATGAGAAGACAAAGAAACATGTCCTAAATGAAAGAACAAGACAAAACTCCAGAAAAAGAACTAAACAAAATAAAGACAGGCAATCTACCAGATACAGAGTTCAAAACACTGGTTATAAACAACAAATGTGGGGGAAGAATAGAGGAACTTAAACAGAGACACAGAAAACATAAAAAAGAACCAGTCAGAAATGAAAAATACAATAACTGAAATGAAGACTACATTAGAAGTAATCAGCCTGTGAACCAAAAGGTCGCTAGTTCAATTCCCAATCAGGGAGCATGCCTAGGTTGCTGGCCAGGTCCCCAGTAGGGGGCTCATGCAAGGCAACCACATATTGATGTTTCTCTCCCTCCTTTTCTCCTTCCCTTCCCCTCTCTCTAAAACTAAGTAAATAAAATCTTAAAAAAAGAAAAGAAGAAGAAGAAGAAATCAACATCAGATTACACGAAGCAGAGGACTGAATCAGCAATCAGGAGGACAAGGTAGAGGAAAACACCCAATCAGAACAGCAAAAAGAATAAAAGAATTTTAAACAAAAGGATAGGATAAGGGGCTCCTACAACAACATCAAGCATACCAACATTTGCACCACAGGGGTACCAGAAGGAGGTGAGAGAGCAAGGAATTGAAAACCTATTTGAAGAAATAATGACTGAAAATTTTCATAATCTGAAGAAAAAAATAGACTTACAAGTCCAAGAAGTGCAGAGAGTTATAAACAAGATGAACCTAAAGAGGCCCACACCAAGACACATAATTAAAGATTAAAGATAAAGATTAAAGACAAAGAGAGAATCTTAAAAACAGCAAGAGAAAAGCAGTTAGTTATCTACAGAAAAACTCCCATTAGACTGTCAGGTGACTTCTCAACAGAAACTTTGCATATAAGAAGAAACTGGCACAAAATATTCAAAGTGATGAAAAGCAAAGACCTGCCCTAGCTGGTATAGCTCAGTGGATTGAGCATGGGCCTGCGAACCACAGGATCGTGGTTCAATTCCCAGTCAGAGCACATGCCTGGGTTGCAGGCCAGTTCCCAGCAGGGGACGCACAAGAGGCAACCACACATTGATATTTCTCTCCCTCTCTCCTTCCCTTCCCCTCTAAAGATAAAATAAATAGAATCTTAAAAAAAAAAAAGAAAAGCAAAGACCTACAACCGAGATTACTCTATCCAGCAAAGCTACTATTCAGAATTGAAGGAAAGACAGATTCTGAGACTGAAGAAGTTCACCACCACCAAACCAGTATAACAAGAGATGTTAAAGGGATTTCCTTAAAAAGGAGGGGGAAAAAGAGCAACATAAATATGAATAATAAAATGGCAGTAACTACTTATCTATCAATAATCACCTCAAATTTAAACGCATTAAATGCTCCAATTAAAAGACATAGGGTATCTGAATGGACAAGAAAACAAAGGCTCATACATATGCTGTCTACAAGAGACCCATTTCAGATCCAAAGACACACACAGACTAAAAGTAAAGAAATGGAAAAAAAGCATTTCATGCAAATGGAAATGAAAAAAAGCCAGGGTAGCAATACTTACATCAGACAAAACAGACTTTAAAACAAAGACTATAATAACAGACAAAGAAGGATATTACATGATAACGATAAAGGGATCAATTCAACAAGAAGATATAACCCTTAAAAACATTTATGCACCCAACATAGGACCACTTAAATATAGAGAGCAAACAGTGATGTACATAAAGGGAGAGATCAATGGTAATACAGTCAATCACAGTAGAGGAGTTTGACACCTAATTGATATCAATGGATAGATCTTCCAGGTGAAAAGCAACAAAGAATCAGCAGTCTTAAATGACACACTAGACCAGATGGATTTAATTGGTATTTTCAGAGCATTTCACACCAATGCAGCAGAGTACATGTACTTTTCAAGTGCGCATGGAACATTTTCCAGGATAGACTACATGTCAGGCCACAAAACAAATCTCAATAAATTCAATAAGATTGATATTTTATCAACCATCTCCAACCACAAATGGTATGAAACTAGAATTCAATTACAAGAAGAAAACTGAAAAATACACAAACATGCTACTAAACAATGACTAGGTTGAAACAGATCAAGGAAGAAATTAAAAGATACTTTGAGACAAATAAAAATGAAAACACAATTACCTAAAAATCTATAGGACACAGCAAAAGCAGTGTATCCATAAGCAATATAGGCCTACCCCAGGAAACAAGAAAAATCTAGTTCCTCACACCTTAAGGAACTACAAAAACCAATGACAAATAAAGACCAAAGTGAGTAAGAGTAAAGAAATAATCAAAATCAGAGCAGAAAAAGCAAAATAGAGTTTTAAAAAATGTAAAAGATTAATGAAAGCAATAGCCACTTCTTTGAAAAGATAAATAAGACTGATAAACGTTTAACTAGACTCACCAAAAAAGAGAGGGGACACAAGTAAATAAAATCAGAAACATAACTGACTATTGACACCACAGAAATACAAAGATTATAAGAAAATATTATGAACAATTATATGTCATCAAATTGGACAATCTGGAAGAAAGGATAAATTCCTAGATACATAATGTCTTCCAAGATTAAATCAAAAACAAACAGAAAATTGAAGCAGACTAATCACTACCAACAAAATTGAATCGGTAATCATAAAACTCACAACAAAGAAAGGTCCTGAACAAATGGCTTCACAGGTGAATTTTACAAAACATTCAAAGAATTAACACACATCCTTCTCAAACCACTCCAGAAAACTGAAGAGGAGGGAACGCTCCCAAGCTTACTTTATGAGGCAAGCATTACTCTGATTCCAAAAGCAGGTGAAGACATTACAAATATATATTTTTTGTATATGTCTTCCTGAGCAAGAAAAACAAAGAAAAAATAAAATGGGACTACATCAAATTAAAAAGTTTTTGCACAGTGAAGGAATCTATCAACAAAACAAAAAGACAACCTACTAAGTAGGAGAACTGCCAATGATATATCTGATAATGGATTAATATCCAAAATACATTAAGAAACTCATAGAATTTAACATCAAAAGGCAAAAAACAGCGCTGGCTGGAGTGGCTCAGTGGATTGAGTACAGGTCTGCAAACCAAAGGGTCACAGGTTTGATTCCCAGTCAGGGCACATGCCTGGGTTGCACGCCAGGTCCCCAGTGAGGGGTACATCAGATGCAACCACACATTGATATTTCTCTCCCTCTCTTTCTCCTTCCATCCCCCTCTGTCTAAAAATAAATAAATAATATCTTTAAAACCATCTGATTAAAAAGTGGGCAGAGAACCTGAATACACATTTCTCCAAAGACATACAAATGACCAACAGATACATGAAAAGATGTTAAATATCACTAGTTACCAGAGAAATGCAAATTGAAACCACAATGAGGTATCATCTCACACCTGTCAGAATGGCTATCATCAAGAAACCAACAAACAAGTGTTGGTGAGGATGTAGAGAAAGGGGAACCCTCATGTACTATTGATGGGATTGTAAATTGGTGAAATTACTATGGAAAACAGTACTGAGATTCCTCAAAAAAAATTTTTAGAGAGAAGGAAAGGGAGGAAGAAAGACAGGGAGAGAGACATCAATTGGTTCCTTGTCATACGTGTCCCCCCCGCACCCCCCCCCCGGCCAAACTCACAAGTCAGGCAAGTGCCCTGACTAGGATCTAACTGGTGATATTTCGCTTTGCAGGATGATGCCCAAGCAACTGAGCCACACTTGTCAAAACATCCTCAAACTTTTTTTTTAAAAGCCCTGGCCAGAGTAGCTCAGTTGGTTAGAGCATCATCCCCATATGCCAAGTTTGTGGGTTTGACTCTCAGTCAGGGCACATACAAGAATGAACCAATGAATGCATAAATAAGCAGAACAACAAATCAATCTCTCTCTCTCTAAAATCAATCAAAATTTTCATTTTTTTAAAAAAGAACTATCATACGATGCAGCAATTGCACTTCTGGATATTTATCCAATGAAATCCAAAACCAACTCAAAAATATAGATGCACCCCTATGTTCACTGAAGCATTGTTTCCAATAGCCAAGATAAGGAAGCAACCAGGGTCCATCAATAGACAAATGGATAAAAGATGTGGTATCTATATACAATGGAATATTACTCAGCCATAAAAATGAAATTTTCCCACTTGTGACAATATGGATAACCCTAGAGGGTATTACACTAACTGAAGTATGTCAGAAAGACAAAGACCATATGATTTCACTTTATATGGAATCTAAAGAACAAAATAAACAAACAAGACAGTAATCCCATAGATACAGAGAACAAATTGATGGTCACCAGATGAGAAGGGGCATGGAAGGATGAGTCAAAAGGTAAAAAGATCAAGAAGTACAAATTGGCAGTTATAAAAATAGTCACGGGCCCTGGCTGGTGTGGCTCAGTGGATTGAGTGCCAGCCTGTGAATCAAAGGGTCGCCGGTTCAATTCCCAATCAGGGCACATGCCTGGTTGCAGGTCAGGTCCCCAGTAGGAGGCACATGAGAGGCAACCAGACATCTATGTTTTTCACCCTCCCTTGCCCGCTCTCTAAAAATAAATAAAATTTTTAAAAATAAAAAATAAAAATAGTCATGGGAATGTGAAGTATAGCACAGGGAATATAGTCAATAATATTGTAATAACTATTTCAGATGGGTATTGGACTTCCTGGGGTGATCGCTTCAGAAGTTATATAACTATCTAATCACTATGTTGCATACCTGAAACTAATGTAATATTATATGTCAACTGTACTTGAAAATAAAAACTTTAATGTAAATTAAAATGAACATATATATTAGGAAAGATTAGCTATATCCCAATTTTCTCTTGATTAGTAATTATCTCATTATAAATATTTAGATCTACCCTGGCTAGTGTGGCCCAGTGGGTTGGGCATCATCCCACAAATCAAAAGATCTCTCATTTGATTCCTGGTCAGGGTATGTGCCTGGGTTGCACGCCAGGTTCCCAGTTGGGGACCTACAACAGGCAACTGATTGATGCTTTTTCCGCACATCAATGTTTCTCTCCCTCTCTTTCTCCCTCCCTTCCCCTCTTGCTGAAAATAAACAAAATCTTAAAAAAATAACTACATAAATATTTAGATTTTACAACATCAAAATTATGTAAAATTTGGACTCCAGTAATCAAGGTACAGGAGAAATAACAGATGTACAATGGTTAGCTATTAAGAATAACATATAAAGCCTGGCTGGTATGGCTCAGTGGACTGAGTGCCAGCCTGAAAAGCAAGAGATTGTTGGTTCAATTCCCAGTCAGGGCACATGCCTGGGTTGCAGGCCAGGCTCCCAGTAGGGGGCACATGAGAGGCAACCACACATTGATGTTTCTCTCCCTCTCTCCCCCTCTAAAAACTAATAAATAAAATCTTTTTAAAAAAATAACAGGTAAGGAGTTTGAAACATAATGAAAAAAAGTAGGGAACTTAAATGATGGATTTAATATACATATTTATTGAAACTCTTTTCCAAATCTCCGCTAAGTAATTGTAAAGGAGTGTTTTTAAAGCATGAATTTTCAAGAAAAAGAGAACAGAAGAAAAAACAACAGGAACAAAATTCTGGAAGAAGATTCATCTATTTAGCAGACTAGTGAAAGCTAAATTCCTAGGCCAGCAGTAGAAAAAGCCAAGAAGTAACCCAAATCAGACCACAGAACCACCAAGCCCAAATAAAGATTCGGGGCTTGGCAGCAGCACCAGGTAACTCTGAAGTGGTGGTAAGGGTAAAGCTAAAAACAGGAGGACTGGTTGGAAATTCACTTAAGAAGTAGTTTAATTCCCCGATCCTCTCTCCCTGACCCACCTCCACCCTAGAGAGTAAAATAAAGCGTCCCTGAACTGGAGGACAAGAGGCACAGTTACCAGAAAGTACCACACTGAAAATGGTGAGACTAAATGAAAATTTACATATTAAATGGAAGCTATACCAGCCTCTCAACACCCCAGTCCTCTTCCATCAACACACTTCTAGAACAATGACAGCCAACAGACAGGAGATTAAACATTTTTCTGGGGGACCTGACCAAGCTGAGACAAATTAAGATACTGACACTAGGAGACCCCAAAAATGGCCTGGCAGATCATACTACATGAATCCCAGAAACAAGTACCAAGTACCAGGTTAGAATTTCTAATCAGTTTTCTGGTATTTCATTCTTAAGCAGACAATCAAAGATTAGCAGATACTTGAAGAAAGCCTCTAAGGTGGAAATCAAACATCAAAACTAAAATCTATCTGAAGAAATAGTAACTATTCCAGGAAAGAGAAAAAACTATTTTTTCAAAAAACCTATTTACTACTGTCTTAGAGAGAAATAAATATGAATATACTATAAATGGACAAAATGCTATTTTAAAGAGAGAGAGAAAGAAAGGAAATTCAGAGAAAAAGTTTTGAAATTAAAAACCTAAGAGTAAAAAGTAGTAACTAAGAGAAAGGTTAAGAGATTGCTGAACCCAACAAATCACACTCCTAGGTATGTACAAGAAAAATAAAAACATATGTCCGCACAAATGTGTATAGCAGAATTATTCACAATAGCCAAAAAGGGGAAACAACCCAAATGTCCATCAACTGTTAAATGGATGAATAAGATGTGGTAATATACATACAGTGTAGTAATTCAGAATAAAAAGGAATGAAGTTTTAACATACCACAACATGAATGAACCATGAAAAAATTATGCTAAATGAAATATACTAATGACAGAAGACTATGTATTGTATAAGTCCACTTATATGAAATGTCCAGAACAGGCAAATCCATAGAGACACAAAGTAGGTTAGTAGTTGACTAGGGGTGGGAGAAACAAGACTGACTGCTAATGAGCATGGAGTCTCTTGTGGGGAGAGAGGGGAGGGAAGACTGAAAATGATTAACTGCACAACTTTGTGAATATACTAAAAGTCATTAGACTGTACACTTTAAAGGGGTGAAAAATGTAATATATGAATTATATCTTTATTCAAGTTGTTTAAAAATAAAATGGTAGCTGAGGAAATCACCCAGAAAGTTGAACAAAAAAAAAAGAGAAACAAAAAGAGACAAATTTAAGAGTAAGAAATTAATGAATTAAATGTTTGTCCCTGAGTCCCTGAACTGAAGGACCTGAGTTTCTACACTGACAGAGCTTACCATTTCCCCAATACATTGAATGAAAATAGTTCTATGCCAACAGTCTGGAAATTTCAGAACACTATGGACAAAGAGATGATCCTACCATATTCCAGTAAGGAAAAAAAGATCTCATACATTAAAGATAAAATTGGACTAGCTACTCACTTCTAAACAGCAACACTGGAAATTTAAACATAGTGGAGCAACGCTTTCAAAAAGTTTAAAGGAAAATTATCTCTAACCAACAATTCTAATACTCCTAAAAACTGAATAATGCATGACAGTAGAGAGCATGCTACTAAAGAAAGTCCTCCACCCAAATGAGGGAAAAGCCATGCAAGAAGACATACAACCCAAGAGGAATCCAATATGAAGGCAGGTAAGGACAACAGTGGAGGGGAGGTGACAGTTATGTATCAGTCACAGAAGGCAATAATACAGATTAGAAATCAGAAGGCTCCAAAAGAGGTTTCTCAAAAATGACAAAGTTTGAGGCCCTGAACAACCTGAAAGGAGATTTTGACAATTAGCAGAAAGCCTAGGGTTAATTTAGTGAGAAGTAGATAGAAGTCTAAACAAATAAAAAACCATAATCTGATCAATTCCAGAGAAAACAAGAAATCCTACAAACATGGAAAAATAATAATATTCCACAGGCTCTGCTGCGCATAGTTTATAAAATACTGTTAATAATTATCTAAACAAAATTATAACATTATACTGGAGACAAGGGGAAATAGTTTTTAAAAATTCTAAATGTACAGAATATAATCAGGAAATATAGAATTACATAGGTAAATAACAAGAAAAAAACTAAATAATTGAAAGTGGCTGCCTCTAAGTAGGGTGGGAAGACAACTTGTTTAAACTATCTGATTCCTTTTTGGCTTTTTTACAAATGCTTACTGTAAAATCAAACCCTGAATATTAAAACTATGTTGCAAAGGTACTCTTCAGAGATTTTTTTAAAGGAATAGAGGAATCTTAAATCTGACTAGAGTCATCTTAGGTTCCAGGGACTTTGAGTATGTTTAGCATCACTCATTTGTCTCAAATTTTCATTGCCAGTTTTGTATCTGCCTCTGAAGGTCTTTGGTAAATGTTGAAGATGGGGCAATTTCCTCAACAGTGTCTTATTCTTCAAAAAAGTCAGTTTTCCCTTTGTGGCCAGGAATCACTTCCACGGGTAGTGATACCACAGCTAAGACCTTCATTTCCTTAAAAGCTCTGTTTGGTTACTGATCAGTAACCAAAATATCAGCTGGTAACTGGTCTCTAATATCGGTTACCTTTTCCGAAAAATTCTCAGTGCCTATAGCTCATCCCTAATTCCTAATGACTCTTTCAAACTATATATGTTCATGTACAACAGTAATAGAAAAACAAAAGCTGAAGAAAATGGTATTTGATGGTTGACCATTCCCTTCATCATTAGGTAACCTTATCTTTACCCTTTCACTGCCAGCAATGACTAACCCTCATGGAGTGTTTTCCACAGGCAAGACACTATCCTGGATACCTTATATATTAAAGTATATTAAGTCATTTAACCTTCACAAGTACCCTGATAGGTAATATCAATATCCCCATTTGATTTGATAAAGAAAATGAAGCTCACTTTCATTGGGTCACAAAGATAGTAATGGCAGAGCCAGGAGTAAGTCCAGCAAGTTCTGACTCTAGAGTCCTATTCTTAACCACTCCACCAAATCACTTCTAATGACTTTCATAAAACAGAATTTTCAGCAAAATGAACATTTTAAAACTCTAGACAGCAATTCAATTTCTTTCTTCCTACTGTCTCTTCCTCACTAAATTTATGGTAAATAACTACTCATTTTTAAATATAAACATTCATAACAACACATGTAAACTAAAAGGCATGAAAGTTCTCCCAATAACAATAAACCCCCCACTTAAGATCTTATAAGAATAGGCATTTAGATTGAATATATAATATAGCCACTTAGATTTGGTTAAAGACCTTCAATTCACTATAAATAAAACTTAAATTCCACTTTTTAAATATTTAAATTTAAAATTATACAAATGACCAGTGTGGCTCAATGGGTTGAGAGTCATCCTGAGAACTGAAAGGTTGCCAGTTTGATTCCCGATCACAGCACATGTCTAGGTGGTGAGCCAAGTCTCTGATTGGGGAGGTGTGCAAAAGGCAACCAAACAATAATTCTCTTGCACACAGATGTTTCTCTCCCTCTCTTTCTCCCTCCTTCCCCTCTCTCTAAAAATAAATAAAATTTTTGAAAATAAGTAAATAAAAATAAAATTATACAAATGAGACTTCAATTTTTCCTTGCTTTTAGAAGAAAACTAACTTCTTCTTTGAAATCTAAAAACCATCCTGATAACATCAGCACAGGAACAATTAAATTATGGTACATCCACTCAAAGAAATATTAGGCAAGTTTAGAAAGATAATATGAAAATCATGTAACTCTTAAAAATCAATATGACACAATGTTAACTAGAAAAAATGAAAGTTATATGTTCATTACAGACAATTTCATTTTTATAAAATGTAGGCATGTAGAAAGATAAAAATGGCAAGTAGTTGTATTAAGGTATAAAAATGTTTAATGTCCCCTTTTAATTTTGCAGTAACATTTCCAAAAATTTTAAAGACACAGTACATAACTGAAAGGTTAAAAAGAACACCAAACTGCCGGGTGACTCTGGAAATGTTCTAAGACTAGACTGTGATGAGAGTTACACAACTCTGTATATTTACTAAAACATCACTAAACTATACACTTAAAATGGGTGAGTTTTATGGTTTATAAATTATACCTCAATAAGGTTATTCTGTTAAAAATGTTAGTAGAAAAAAAAACCTTTCTACAACACTCACATGAGAAAACTCCGGCTGGGATGGGATAGGAAGTGACCCAGGAGTGAAGACTGGCATGCTCTGGGACACTGGTGTTGAGGCTTGTGGTGATATCGTGGGCTCAGGGGGCACAGAGAGGTTTTCTGTCTCCACTGATTCATCACCTTTGAGTTTCTTCTGAAGAGACTCTCTTCCTCCTTCAGATAACACTGACATGTCCATTGGCTCATCTGGTTTAAAGTAGTAAAAACAAATTTAGAAATAAGCGCTCATCAGGGACTTCTGCCAAGATAGAGGCATAGGTAGTCACACTGTGCCTCCTCGCACAACCAAAATAAGGACAACAACAATTTAGAAACAAAAAACAACCGTACTGCCAGAAAATTGAACTATATGGAAGTTCAACAACCAAGGAGTTCAAAGTAGACACATTCATCCAGACAGCAGGAGGGGTGGAATCAGGTGGCAGGGCAGAGAGAGGTTGCAACAAAAAAAGTGGTGGCTGGTGGATCCAGCCTGCAAGGCGGGGGACTGTGGAGGGGCGGGGAGCACAAGGCTGCTGGCGGACCTGGCAGTTCCACATTAGCACGCAGATAAACCAGGCAAAACTGGGGAGCAAGACAGACTGCACAAACCAGGGTCCCAGTGTGGGAAAATAAAGCTTCAAAACACCAATTGAAGACACCTGCAAGGGTTGAGGTGCTGAGAGAAACTCCCAGCCTCACAGGAAAGTTCACTGGAGAGTCCCACAGGGTGCTAGAACATACACAAGCCCACCCACATGGGAATCAGCACCAGAAGAGCCCAGTTAGCTTGGGGGAAGCGGGGGAAGTAACCGAAATCTGCCAGAGAATGGAGCAGGCACCACTGTTCCCTCTTGGACCCTTCCTCCACATAGTCACAACCCAGCAACTGGGATGCCCCACCCTGGTGAACACCTAAGGCTCCACACCTCACTATGTAACAGGCACATCAAGACAAAAAAAAAAAAAGCTCCAGAAAAAATACAACTAAGCAACAAGTAGCCAACCAATCAGATGCACAATTCAAAACACTGGTAATCAGGATGCTCACAGAATTGGTTGATTTTGGTCGCAAATTAGATGAAAAAAATGAAGGCTACGCTAAGTGAAATGAAGGAAAACGCACAGGGAACCAAGAGTGATGGGAAGGAAACTGGGACTCAAATCAATGGAGTAGACCAGAGGAAGAAAGAAACATCCAATCAGAAAAGAATGAAGAAACAAGAATTCAAAAAAATGAGGAGAGGCTCAGGAACCTCCAGGACATTTTTAAACGTTCCAACATCCGAATTATGGGGGTACCAGAAGGGGAAGAGCAAGAGCAACAAGTGGAAAACTTATTTGAACAAATAATAAAGAACTTCCCCAATCTGGCAAAGGAAATAGATTTCCAGAAGTCCAGGAAGTCCAGGAAGCTCAGAGTCCCAAAGAAGTTGAACCCAAGGAGGAACACAACAAGCCACATCATAATTACATTAGCCAAGATTAAAATTAAGCAGAGAATCCTAGAAGCAGCAAGAGATAAGGAGGCAGTTACCTATAAAGGAGTTCCCATCAGACTGTCAGCTGATTTCTCAAGAGACCTTTACAGGCAAGAAGGGGCTGGAAAGAAGTATTCCAAGTCATGAAAGGTAAGGACCTACATCCAAGACTGCTCTATCCAGCAAAGCTTTCATTTACAATGGAAGGGCAGATAAAGTGCTTCTCAGATAAGGTCAAGTTCAAGGAGTTCATCATCACCAAGCTCTTATTATATGAAATGTTAAAGGGACTTATCTAAGAAAAAGAAGATAAAAAAACATGTACAGTAAAATGGCAGCAAACTCACAATTATTAACAACCACACCTAAAACAAAAACAAAAATAAACTAAGCAAACAGCTAGAACAGGAACAGAACCACAGAAATGGAGATCACATGGAGTGTTATCAACAGGGGAGTGGGGGGGGAGAGGGGGGAAAGGTATAGAGAGTAAGTAGCATAGATGGTAGGTAGAAAATAGACGGGGGAGGGCCAGAATAGTGTGCGAAATGTAGAAGCTAAAGAACCTATAAGTATGACACATGTACATGAACTAAAGGGGGGGGATGTGAGTGGGAGGGGGTGTACAGGGTGGAGAGGAGTCAAGGGGGAAAATGGGACAACTGTAACAGTATAATCAATATATTAAAAAAAAAGAAAGAAGCGCTCATCAACACTACTCATGTTCCAATACCACTAATAAAAGTTACATTACAGAAATTTCCATCCCTAAGAAACACTGACTTAAGTTTCAGAAAAGTTGACAGATTAATTGACTAGGCCCTACAAATCTAGTAATATTTACTTTCTTCTGCAGACTCCCAAAATAGTCAGTTACAGATTAAAACGGAATTCATCTGGGGATAACCACCCATCCACAAGAAATGTTAACACTTAGCTCTTCTGAGACTCTTTCCTGATTATGATTCAGTTTTTCACATTCTGCATAGGAAAGCCCAAATTAATGGCACCTAATTTAACGATCTATTCTGCCACAGTCCAGTGAACTTGTTCATCACTCTACATAAGTATATACACATTTATGAAATCATTATATTTGCACTAACAATGTCTAAGTGCAGAAAGATGGGTGCCAGCACAAAAAATTCAGAAGAAAAAAAAATTACCAATACCACTCAGCACTGATTTACCAAAACACTAAGTACAAGACACTAATCTTGAGACACTGCTTAGGAGGGAAACATGCACAAAACCCTGTTTTCCCACAGTATATTACCCACCTGAAGGCCATCAGCATCTTCCTCAGAGCCAGCCTGGCTAACTAGGTATTTGATTCATCAACCCTTTCCCCCACCCGGTCTTACAACTTGACCCCAAACAGGCTTCCTCTACACTAGTGATTTTCAACAGGTATGCCACAAGAATTTTTCAAATATGCAATACCTGACTATTTAGTCAGGGGCACTGACTTCTCTTCCCTTAGACTGCCAAGTAAAAGATGACAACAGCCAACACAACAATAGCCATCCAGTGTGAATGCCCTGTCTTGAACCATAAATAGAGTTGCATTTTATTGGTCATGCTGCGTAATAAGGTTGCACCTGATTAGTTAATTCATGGAAACAGAAATCCTTATACGCAAGTAGAGGCACCTGTTATTTTAGAAAGTCACTTTGGAGCGAAAAGGGTAGGTAATTCAACCAAAATTACACCTATTTTTTGGTCAGATTAGCAAAAAAATATATTTTAGGGTGTGTCACAAAATTTTACTAATTAGTTTATATGTCCCATGAGATGAAAAAGGCTGAAAATCGCCACTGTAGACAACTCTCACAAACCACCTCTGCCCTGATTTTTCTTACCATGACAAAGCATTTATGAAGGGCCTGTTGTTCTAAGCACTACAAATGAAAAAGCTTTAGGTTAATAATCTTAGACAGCAAAAACCAAAAATACAAAAAGAATGCATAGTCCTACAAAGTTATACACAAATATTTAGTAAATATTGTGTGTAATAAGCAAATACATTAAATCTAAAATACAGTTGAAAAGGGAAAATATAATAGGTTATTTGAAAACCAAAGTACTCTGAATCATATACATAAAATGATCCCAAGTGTGTAAAGATACCTCTTTATATTTATGCATAGAAAATACTCTGAAAGAGGCCCTGGCTGGTGTAGGTCAGTGGATTGAGCGCTAGCCTGTGAACCAAAGGGTCCCCAGTTCAAGTCCCAATCAGGGCACATGCCTGGGTTGCAGGCCCGGTTATCAGTAGCGGGGTGAGCAAGAGACAAGCACACATTGATGTTTCTTTCCTTCTCTTTCTCTTTCCCTTCCCCTCTGTCTAAAAATAAATAACAGCTTAAAAAAAGAAAAAAAAGAAAATACTCTGAAAGGAAATATATCCAAATACTAATTATAGTTATATCTGGATTGTGGTATCACAAGTGATTTTTATTTTCTTCTCCTTACTTTCCTATATGCTTTCCAAACTTTCTGCAATGAGTACAGGCATACTTCCTTTTATTGCACTTTGCTTCACTGTGCTTCACAGAGGTTTCAATTTTACAAATTGAAAGCACACCCTCCACCAACAAAAAGACTACAACTCGCTTTATTACAATACTTTACTGCAATATTCACTTTACTACAGTGGGCTGGAAGTGAACCTGTAATATCTGAGGTATGCCTGTATTAATTACATTTACTATCAGGGAGAAAACATTTTTAATATAGTTATTTTTATATGTTCACACTACAGAAAGAAGAAATGGTTCTAAATATAAATCAAATGTAACTTACATTAACAGGACTTTCTGTAGAAGAGATGCACTTTTATTATTTTAGTGAAGATATCACTAATCATGTTATGCTTAGAATATTAGTCCATTTGGAAACCTACAACTAATTTCAAGAGAAAACAACCAGATACAAAGTTTGTGGCAGAAGAAAGTCTAAGACTAAATTCTGCCATGGGTAAGTTACACCTGAAAAACAGTTAAATATATTTCTATATTTATATCATTTAAGAGCAGAGACATTAGAATATCATATGAGGAATATACCTGACAGCTGTGGAGGCAGCTGCCTGAGTTCAAATCCTGTCTCTATTACTTATTAGTTGTGAGATCTCTCTGTGCCACCATTTCCTCATCTGTAAAATGGGAGTGAAAGTAACACCTACTTCTTAAAATTGTTGTAAAAATTTCATGATAAAAAACAAAAAGAAGCACCTAGAACCAAAAAAGAAAGTCATAGAACAGTGCCTGGCATACACTAAGTATTCAATAAATATTAGCTATTGTACCACTATTAGTATGAAAGGGAGAAAATGATGGAATTTATTGGAAAGGCTTTGTAGAAATTTAGAAATATCTTGAATCACTGGACAGGAGACTAGTACTTAGCAAAAGAGTTTGAGATAATGAGATAACTTAAATAAAAAGAAAAAAACTTTCTTATGAATAAACTAGGTCCTCAAAGGAGGAAGTGAATGAAGTCAAAATTTCTACCACCTGCTCCTAGATACTCTTTGACAAAAAATTCCTTTGATAATAGCAAAAATAACCTATAAAAAACAAAAGAAACAATTTTTGGTTCCCTCTCACCAATAACATGTGAATGTGTTGCTAGAAACTACTGGCCATTAGTAATAAACCCAGTTCTTCACTATACTAAGTCATTTGAGTTTAACTTTAAAAACCTAAAAATTTTCCCTTAAAGATCTTTTTAAAAAGTCAATTAATACAGAAATCTCAAAAGAATCAGTGCAAGAAGAGCTAAGAACTGAGGAGAGCCCTTTACACTAGGCCACATCCCTAAAGGTAAGACAAACATGAGTCTTATGGAACAGTTTAGGTCACAGTGTAATAACATATAAAGGAAACAGTAAATTATGCAAGGCAAAAGTGCTGCTCTTCTTCTAATCAGAGATCAACAGACAGATCAAAAGAACTCACCTTTTCTTACTTCTTGCTCTGTGGGACTGCTAGGAATAATAAATGGGGTAGATCGGAAAGCATCAGGGGAAGGAGCAACAAGATCTGAGGAATTCCTTTATATAAAGAAAAAATCACAGGTTATTTTACCACAGCTACAGTTTTGCAATTGTTATTTACATTTTAATGACAAAAATATCTTAGCCATCAGACAAATATTTACTAGCATTTCTCTCAAAAAACTACCTGAGGCAGGTGGAAGAGCCATGAATAATACAGTAATAACTATTTCTCACAGTAGACATATCCCAAATTAGGCCATATGATAAGAGAAAGTAAATGATCAGACACAAAGACATGACTGAAAAGCAGATGAGAAAGTACTATAAAAATAACTCATCTGCAGATTTGAGACAAAAAATATGTACTCCATTTTTACCTATTACCAAGATCATGCACATTTTTATTTAAAAAACAAATCTCTCTGCCCTACCACAGAGATAAAGAAATCCAACTACTGTCAACTCTTGTATAACCCATCTTCCACTCCTGTTAAATGGGAAGAACTGCTAGTCAAACAAGAGCAGGATGCTTGTTTTGGATGCCTAATGATCTCTAAGTACCTGGGCAGTTTCTTCCCTAGTGAAACCTTTGGCCTACTATTACAAAATCTCAGAATGGGAAAGCAGATCTACCTACCTGCAATAGTTCCACTAAGTTCTTACCCCCCAAATTCTAAAACTCAGAGTTTACCTTTTGGTTTCAAAAAGAATGCTGGACTAGTGGACAATTTTAGCTCTTCAATCCTAGCCTAAGACCCTCAGGCACATTTCCTTGGCAGAGCTAATTTAGGCTTACTTACGAAGAAAGGCTCTCCTGGACAAGGGACCTCTGACCAGAGAGGTGCAGGAGATGCAGAGTGGTGGCAGGTGTGGAAGCCAGAGAACAGCCACCTTCTTCCTTTGAAGGAGTACAGCAACCATCAGAAGCTGTTGGAAAAAAAAAATCTAGTTGCATTTACTTCTCAAATTGACATTACTGAGTTGTCAAAAAAAACAAGAAAACAAAAAACATTCTGTACTGCAAAGAGGGTAATAGGCATGTTTCCAACAATGTTCCAAGAGGGCAGAAACTGTTTTCCAACTTATGGAATACCATGCTGACACAAATCATGAGGGGTCATTAAATCTCCCCCACTACTAAATTATGAGTTTCTATAATAACAAACTGACAAAAAGAATTCCTTGGTCCTTTCTGTCATGACTGAAGCTTGAAAAGACCAGAATCCTGATACCTCTGCTTGGCTACTCTTCTTTCTGGTAAAGCTTCTACTATAAAACAGCAAGTAAGACTTTTATTTCAAGGTCTGCCTAAGGTGAGGTAAGCTCATGGCATAATATAGAAATGGGGGAAGTCAAATCAATGCATATGACCCCTGATCATAAGAATGTAGCAATTTTCATGATTAGAACCTGAGCCTCTTAAAAAGGAGACAAAAAATACTAACACGTATGAACAGCCAATACTGATTTATATTATGAAGAGTCTTCTGTTGGTCCCTTCTTAGCAATAGTTGGAGGATCAGCTACATTAATCCCAAGTATGAAGGAATTTCTTAAATACCTTATAGTTTTAGTGAGGACCAAAAAAAGATTTCTTAGTGACCCTCTGAATGTCTTACACACATTCACAGCTTAGTAAAGGAACAGAACCCTCTCTTCCTCCCTCCTTACAACCAACACATTATGGCAGGTCCTCCAATAATATAATTCCATTCAACATTATTTCATTATTGTATTGGTGAGATGTCCTATGAACTTAACTCTTATTTTTATCAATTAGCCTATGCTAAAATTGGTTTTGTTACACATTGTTTCACTTAAAATAACAGAACCTATCAACATTGAAGACAATGTATATTTTCGCTAGTTATTACTGAAGCTTTCTGACTCCGTAAGGTGACAGAATGGGGGACTATGAGGGTCAATAATACGTGGAAAAAATACCACTCTAGTCTTCTAAGTTTTACGTTCTTTCTGCTGAACCACAACTTCCTATTTGTGGTAGATGAACTAACAAACAGATGAGTAAGTTCACTGTAAGCCAGGTGAATATGAAAAACTTATACTTGATTATATTAAAGATTTGGAGACCCATAATGGCAGAAATAGCTAGTCTGTCCATAATTACTAAATTTACTGTATTAGCAATTATTCCTCAATATCTCCATTTCCAAAAAAGAGAGAAAATTATGTTAAAATACTAAATAGTAATCATTCCCAAAAAGCCTTTCTCATTAATCAGCTAGAAACATACTTTCCTTCCATATCCCAAACAAGTCTGCATACCAGCCCAGTCTAGATGGCTCAGCTGGTTGGAGCATCATCCCATACACCAAAAGGCTGCAGGTTCAATGCCCAGTCAAGACACATTACCTAGGTTGCTGGTTCAATCCCCTGTTGGGGTGCACACAGGAAGCAATCAATCAATGTTTCTCTCTCACATTGATGTCTCCCTCCCTCTCTCTCTCTAAAATCAGTGAATATATCCTCAGGTGAAAATTAAAAAAACAAAGTCTGCATACCATAAACTGCCTTCTAACTTAAACAGTAGCCTCAAAACAAAAATAAAAAGTTTATAACTTTGGAGAAGAGGAGCTACATAGGAACTAATTACTCTTTATTTTGTGTGTGTGTGTTTTTTTATTTGAGAGAGAAAAGGGAGGGACAGAGAAAGAAACATCCATTTGTTGCTCCACTTATTTGGATTAATACATAATCCACATAAATGTATGTATTAATTGGTTGATTATTGTATATGCCCTGACCAGGGATCAAACCTGAAACCTTGGCATATTGGGATGACACTCTACCAATGTGAGTACCCATCCAAGGCCACAACTAATTACTCTTTATACCTGTTTTATTGCTCTGGTCAAACAAGCCTTCCTGAGTTGACAAAGCCTCAGGCTCTGGTGACTTCTGAATCTGCAATCCATCTTTCAGAAGTTCTGGAGCAGATATTTGTTCTTTTGTTTCCACAGCAGTAATAGATACTTTGGGGCTAGGAGGCAAGTCCTCTGACCTAGGAGAGTCATATCACAAGAAGAAAAAGTTGCTATGTTAAATATTTTCATCTTTGAGCTGAGAAACTTTCCCGGTTTTAATAATTTCAAAAATTTCAGTAGCTCTAGTCTATGTAACTACTTATTGAACATGAAGTAAGATACTAGATAAAGATAAAAAGCCTGGGTCCATTTCAAAACCTGTCTCAAACTCTCATGCAGCAATATCTCTTTTCCACCCTGCTCACTGCTATGCTACGCAAGATTACTGATGAGTGATTTAGGAATTTGTGTTACATATGCTATTATCTATTCGTGCATGAAGGATTCTGATCCAGACCACAACAATACCAGATCTACCAATGACCTTCCAAGTAAAGGACCTGCATGTGAATTAACCTCCATACTAGTGCCACACACGTTATCTTCTGCTGGCCTTTTTCAATTTGATCTATTCA
The DNA here is from genome assembly GCA_004027475.1 of Anoura caudifer. Taxonomy (NCBI): domain Eukaryota; kingdom Metazoa; phylum Chordata; class Mammalia; order Chiroptera; family Phyllostomidae; genus Anoura; species Anoura caudifer. The sequence goes on along the minus strand of PVKU01003679.1, from coordinate 149,659 downwards.
GTTGAAGCCCAAACCAAGACTCCACACCCATACTATTCACACATGGAAGACACTCAATGCTGACCTGCTCTCCAGAGATTTATGAAGTTCACCTACCCTACCACTCCTGGGAGCAAACAGGATAACAAAACTTGCTAGTGTGCAACTTCCTAAAGAAAAGCCTAAAAAGTCAGCCCCAGTTAAGCTGAATGTTTTGCATTAGAAAGAATATTCTCTTGATATTCAACTTTATTCAGGACCCCAGGACCACATTCCCCACTGTTTCTATAGAAAGAAGTAACAAATAATACTGAAGGCTCAGTCATCCTGCCCCAAATTGGAAGCATCTCACTTTTTCTCTGCCATATCCAAAATTCAGCTGTCGACCAGAGGCAATGCTCTTTTGGAGACAACAACTGCAACAGGCAGAACAAGAGATATACTGCCCAATTCCTATCAAGCTAAGAGCCTAAAGGATTGCAGAAAATAATATCTCCCTACATTTATATTATAAACTACCAAATGCAGGATACCTGAAGACCCAAAGCAATTTGGGCACTCCTCAAGTACAGAAACAGTCAACTTTTAAATATAATACCCATGTGACTCCTTACAACACTAGAGAGGCTAGAATACCTCACACAGTGAGACAGTACCTCTGTGGACAAAGATCCGAGAGGAGGAGCAGCAATCAAAGACTAAGGAGTCATGCTTATAGTTACAGCAGCAATGAAATGGCTTTGTAATGTGCCTAAAGATGAGTATAAAGAGAATTCATGAATAATCAATGTTTCTATTGGACCAGAAATATGCTCAGAATGGCACAGGGGTGGGAGGTTGGGAATCAACAATTTCTGAAAATGTGTCCTCCTAGCCAAGTGAAAAATGAGTATAACCCTACAGCAGAAACCTAAAAATACTTTCTAGAAGGAACATGGGATGGGTTACCTTGCCATTGGTGGATTTTGCTCTTCAACCATACGTATGTCCTTACTAGGCTGCGCCACCATAGGGGATTCCTCACTGGGCTGTTCTGCCATGGAGTCATCTTCACTGGATTGTTCTTCATGCTTAATTGCTTTAAGTTTTAGAAGAAGACAGAAAGGAGATATTTAATTTTCCAAAGTAGAAGCTTTTGTAAAGGTAAAGATTTTAACAGAAAAAAGTCCAATTTGAAAAAAATACATATTTTCCAAAAAAGGAAAATAACCAATAACCCACTTACAAAAAACCTTAATCTGCAAGCCATCAACTAACAAGTATTTGCCAGACAACTATGCAACCTTCCTACATTAATGTAGATTATATTAACTATAAGATTTTATCAAGGAAAGAATAGCTCTAGCATGGAAGGAAAACAACTTCAAAAGCCAGAAAACATGTTTCATACCAATATGAGCATCCACACCAGATAGCGTAGGATAGCCAGGGTTGGTGGTTGCTGATTGCAGAGGAGGCTCTCTGTCTACTTCATATGGCACAGTTTGTTCCTCAACATCCTGGCTCTGGGAGAGTTCCAGAACCCCAAAGCCCAACTGTGATGAGGCAGGATCTAGGAGCAAAACCCAAAGAAATTAAGTATCATTCTACTAGGAAAGGTGCTGTCCCTTAGCAAAACAAGGTCAAGTTAAGTGGTTCACATCAAAGCCCTGCCCCTCCCCAATTTTTCAAAATAAAGAATAAAGCACTGAAAGGGAAGATAAAAATGTGTAATGAAGCAAAAATTGCCTATTATAAAACCTCACAAGCACAGAATATGGTTAGACTATGTCTACTTTCTGAAGATATACATAAACCATACCTGCATACTCAACAATTCAATGTATTTCCAACACCACAAAGCATATATCCCAAAAATATTTGATTATAAAAGGAGGAAGAGACCATATGCATGTGTGCAAACAAGTGGTTAGGAGGAAGAGTCAATACGATCTACTAATTTCTGACCATCAATTAGGTGAGATATTTTAGACTACTAGCACATTTCTTAATGACTATGCTCAATTTAATGACAAATCTATAACCTGAAAAAAAGAAGAAATGTACTATCTGTATGGTCACATTAATGGGACTTAGAACAATCTACTATTCTGAAAAAGGCATAGAGCTACCTTCAGCACCAAGGGAGTGTGTGGCATTATCTGGAGTATCTTCTTCCTTTTCTCCTTTCCCCTTCTCTTCTACCTCTTCTTCATTCTCTTCCCCCTCAGGAGGAGCAGGCACAAATGATAGTTCCAAAATGCTACACAGCAGAAAGACACAATCGTGTGTTCCCAGATAGGTTGGGACACTTTGTTCAAAACACTCTTTGAATTTTATTGTGACTCCCCACATATCAACCACCTCTTAAACAAATTTGAAAAAGTAAAAAACCTCACCTCAATAGTGCTTCCTTCCTACAGACAAGCACCAAAAAGGTTAACAATTCAAAAACAGTGTACAAAATTTAAGTAATACAATTATTAAACAGAGAAAAAGAACAAACAATTTTATCTTTCTCTGAAAAGATATGAGAAGGGCTAGAAAAATCTTGCACTCAAGAGAATTACTGACAAGTGACGAGAAGGTGTGCATTAGATGTGTAGGGAAGGGGTTCAAAAATACATCTATTGAAGCAAACACAGTTCAGAAAAATACTATAGCAAAAAACCTTAGAACACAAACACAGAACCAGAGTATCTGAATAAAATACAGGTAAGAGGCCTATGTATTTTTTAAAAGATCATATCACAGGTCAAAAAACATAATAAACAAAAGTAAGGTCCTATACGTAAGGGCAGCTCAGTAATTTGGAGCCTCATCCCTGTACGCCACGGCTGCAGGTTCAAACCTTGATCAGGGCACATACAAAGGTCAACCAATGAATGCATAAATAAATGGAATGACAAATTGACGTTCCTCTCTCTGTTTCTTCCTCTCTCCCTAAAATCAATAAATAGCTCTGACTGGTATGGCTCAGTGGATTGCATGTCATCCCACAAACCGAGAGATCACCTATTTGATTGCAGTCAGGACACAGGCCTGGATCGCAGGCCAAGTCCCCAGTTGGGGGCAGGTGAGAGGCAACCAATTGATGTTTCTCTCCCTCTTTCTCCCTCCCTCCCCCTCTCTCTAAAAAACAAATTAATTCTTAAAATAAAAAATAAAATAGTGTAGAACAATGTATAGAGTTAGTCTTTTGCATCCATGGATCTCTAATCACGAATCGAAAATAATGTTTTCCACTTGCAGTTGAATGAATCCGCGCATGCGAAACCAAAGGACAGAAAAAACTGACTATATTTACCGGAAAAAAACTCTGCATATAAGTGGAAAAACACACACATTTCAAACCCATGTTGTTCAAGAGCCAAGTATAGAACTTTACCTATATAACTAGGAGAACCAGATGCATGCATGACCTTGGGAAATATAGGAAAAGAAACTACAAGAACTTCTGGCCAAGATGGAGGCATAGCTGGACATGCTGTGACTGCTCTCACAACCAAGATTAAGGACAACAAAAATACAGAACCAAAAAAAAAGAAAACCCAACCAAGACAGAGAGAAAACTGAATTGTGCGGGAGTCCGACAATGATTCACCCAGACTAGTAAGAAGGGTGGAGTCAGTGGCAGGCAAAATCCCTGGCTGGCGGAGTCGGATTGTGGCAGGATAAGCCAGTGGTGGTCCCGGGCGCGCAGTCTCTCCAGGAGCACAGGTGGCCAAGCGGACCACGGACACACATTCAAGCACAGATAAACCAGGTCAAAACAGGCAGCAAGTCAGACTGTGAGATGCAGGGCCCCAGCGCCGGGAAGTGAAGCCTAAAAGCACCCATTGAAAATATTTGTAGGGGCTGAGGTGCCAGGAGGGAGTCCCAGCCTCATAGGAGAGTTCGTTGGGGAGAGCCAAGGGGTCCTGGAATGTGCGCAGACCCACCCACCAGGGAATCAGCACCAGAGGGGTCCAGTTTGCTTGGAGGAAGCGGCAGAAGTGACTGAAATCTGGCAGAGAGTGGAGCAAACGCCATTGTTCCCTCTCTGACACCGCCCCCACACCCAGCATCATAACCCAGCGACTGGACTGCCCTGCCCTGATGAACGCCTAAGGCACCACCCCTCACTACCTAACAGCCGTGGCCAGACCCACCCCCCCCCAAAAAAAAAAAAAAAAAAAGGATGGCTCAAAAGGGAGAACAGACCAGAGCCTCAGAGCTAATTCATCTGAGCAACCAGGAGATGGTCAACCTATCAGATGCACAGCTCACAGCACTGGTAGCTAATATCAGAAGCACAGTTCAAAGCTCTGGTGATTAGGAAGCTCACAGAATTGGCTGATTTTGGTCGCAAATTAGAGGAACAAATGGAGGCTACAATAAGTGAAATGAAGAAAAACACACAGGGAACCAATAGAGATGGGAGGAAAACTGGGACTCAAATCAATGGAGTGGACCAGAAGGAAGAAATAAACCACCAAACAGAAAAGAATGAAGAAACAAGAATTCAAAAAAATGAGAAGAGGCTTAGGAACCTCCAGGAGAGCTTTCAACGTCCCAACATCCGAATTATAGGGGTACCAGAAGGGGAGGAGGAAGAGCAACAAGTGGAAAACTTATTTGAACAAATAATAAAGGAGAACTTCCCCAATCTGGCAAAGGAAATAGACTTCCAGGAAGTCCAGGAAGCTCAGAGTCCCACAGAAGGTGGACCCAAGGAGGAACATACCAAGGCACATCATAATTACATTAGCCAAGATTAAAATGAAAGAGAGAATTCTAGAAGCAGCAAGGGATAAAGGCAGAGTCACCTACAAAGGAGTTCCCATCAGACTGTCAGCGGATTTCTCAAGAGACCTTGCAGGTTAGAAGGGGCTAGAAAGAAGTATTCCAAGTCATGAAAGTCAAAGACCTACATTCAAGATTGCTCTATCCAGCAAAGCTATCATTTAGAAAGGAAGGGAAGATAAAATGCTCTCAGATAAGGTCAAGTTCAAGGAGTTCATCATCACCAAGCCCTTATTATATGAAATGTTAAAGGGACTTATCTAAGCAAAAGAAGATAAAAAAATAGGACAGCAAAAAGATAGCATACTCACAATTATTAACAACCACACCTAAAACAAAAGCAAACTAAGCAGAAACACAGAAATGGAGATCACATGGAGGGTTAGCAACAGGGGAGTGGGAGGAGGAGAGAGGGAGAAAAGGTACAGAGAATAAGTAGCATTGACGGTAGGCAGAAAATAGACAGGGGGAGGGCAAGAATAGTGTGGGAAAAGTAGAAGCTAAAGAACTTATGAAACATGGACATGAACTAAAGGGGGGAATGTGGGTGGAGGGGGTGTGAAGGGCAGAGGGGAATGATAGGGGAGAAATGGGACAACTGTAATAGCATAATCAATAAAATGTAATTTAAAAAAAATAATAATAATAAATAAATAAACCAGAGAGGAAAAGAAAACTACAAGAGCAAATACGACAAAAAGTAGAAGAATAATGAGACAGCACAAATCACACATCTTGGATCTTCACCAGTCTCTTTTGGTGGTTTTTCTTCATATCCCTGACCTCTAAATGCTAACACCCAGTGATCTTTGGACCTCTCTGCTCCACCTACATTCACCTCCTTAGTGATGGTATTCAGGTTCATGGCTCTGGATATTATCCATATGATTATGACTCTGCAATTTAAATCTCCAACTTAAACTTTCCCCGAGTTCCAGACTTATACATCGCCAACTGCCTCCAACTGGCAATTGAAAAGGCAACTTGCCCTTGGCCAGTGTGGCCCAGTAGTTTGGAGCGTAATCCCATACAATGAAAAGATGCAGGTTCAATTCCCAGTCAGGGCACATGCCTAGTTAGGTTATGTGTTTAATCCCTGGTCAGGAAGCCTATAAGAGGAAACCGATTGATGTTTCTTTGTTACGTCTATGTTTCCCTCTCCCCTTCTCTCTAAAATCAATGAAAAAGAAATGTCAAGTGAGGAAGGAAGGAAGAAAAGGAGGAAGGGAGGGAGGGAGGCAGGGAAGGAGGGAGAAAAGAAAGGAGGGAGGGGCAGCTCAACTTTAATTTGTTTAAAACTGACCTCCTCCTGCAGTCCATCTCAATTAACAACTCTATTCTCCTATTTCTCAAACCAAAAACATAGGATCATTGTTACTCCTTTACTCTCATATTCAATGTGTTGGAATCCTGTTTTCGAAAACCTACAATCTCACTGCTCTTCCATCCATTTCTGCCTCACCACTGTCATATTTTGACTAAATTATTTCAATAGTCTCCTGGTTGGTCTTTCTGCCTCTGCCTTTGCTCCCCCTTCAGTCTATTCTTTTTATTACTATTATTTTATTTAAATAGCTTCTTTTATTTTATTTTCATTTTCCCAGCTTTACTGAGGTATAATCAACAAATAAAATTTGTATACCCTTCAGACTATTCTTGATCCAGTATCCAGAGTGATCCTATTAAAATCCAAGTTAGATCACATCAATCCTCTGCTCAAAATCCTTATATGCCTTCCTATCTCACTAAGAGTAAAAGCCACATTCCTCACAGTGCCCATAAGACTCTATATATTCTAGTCCCTCCTTTACTTTGGACTCCTTCTCCCACTCCTCTTTGCCACTGCTCAAAAATGCCAAGCACACTCATGCCTTAGGGCCTTTCACTTGCTGTTTTCTATGTATGAACTGCACTTATCCCAGATAACAACAGAGATCAATTACTCACTTATAATTTTTAATCAAATGTCAGAACAGTGAAGCATTTCCTAAGTCACTCTATCTAAACTTGCAACTCCTGTGACATTTCCTATCCTCTTCTGTTTTATTTTTCTCTTCAGCCCTATGAATGTCTAGCATACTGTATCTTCTACTTATTTATCATGTGTTGCTATATCCCATAACAAGAAGGTAAGCTCCGTTAAAGTCTAGGATTTTTATCTCTTCTGATCACTTTATATCCCCAAAATTCAATAGTGCTTGACATACAGGAAATACTGAATAACTATTTGTAAAATGATTGGGAAAATCAAAAGGAGCTTTATCTTAAAAAATTTTTAAACCTGAAGTTATTCCATAATAAATACTTATTACAAACTTAAAAAGGATCCAAAGAGGCTTGATTATAGACAAAATATAGTACTGATGTTAAACTTTTCTGCACTGTCTAAAGCTGATGGAAGAAAACAAAGGCTTAAATATATTATATGACATACAAAAGTAGCCAATAAAAGAAATAAAATAATTATCACAAAAACTGGGAGAGTACTGTAGTGAGTAAATCCTCATCTTTGATTATGGAGCTCAGCTGTCTTAATCTGATAAAACAAGAAATGACAGTATAATAGTATTACTTAGTTTTACAATAGTATTAAGAGACAGAAAGATAACCTCTCAAAGAAGTAAAAACACAAACACTTAAATAGGGTTGCCTCTGTGAAAGATGACCAAGGATGGAAAAGTACTCTTTTGCCTCTCAGTATAAGCTCTTTTTAAAATAAATTATGTATTTGTATTACTCTGTTAAAAATACTTAACAGATCTCATCAAAATTAAAAACCTGTTCTGCAAGTGCTAGCCAAGTAGCTCAGTTGGTTAGAGCATCGTCCCAATATGCCAAGGCTGCAGGTTCAATCTCTGGTCGGGCACATACAAGAAGCAACCAATGAATGCATAAAGAAGTGAAACAGCTCTGGCTGGTGTAGCTCAGTGGATTGAGCGCGGGCCTGTGAACCAAAGAATCGTGGTTCAATTCCCAGTCAGGGCACATGCCTGGGTTGCAGGCCAGTTCCCAGCAGGGGCCACACGAGAGGCAACCACACATTGATATCTCTCCCTCTCTCCTTCCCTTCCCCTCTAAAGATAAAATAAATAAAATCTTAAAAAAAAGAGAAGTAAAACAACAAATCACTTTGATGTCTCTGTCTCTCGCCCTCTCTGTCAAATCAATAATTTTTTTTAAAAACCTGCTCTGTGGAACACCCTCTGAAGATGATGTAAAGATAAGCTGCAGAAATGGAAGAAAAATATTTGCAAATTACATATTCTACAAAGGACTAGCATCTAGAATATATAAAGAACTCTCAAAACACAATAAAAACATCCAATCTAGTGCCTACATAGAAGATAAACTCAATAAATGGACATGGATAAGATAAAGTAAAAACTGAGTACTGTTTAGGGTATGAATTAAACATTATGGGACTAAAACTAGTAAAGTACTTTGGTTGGTGGAAAGCATGCCTACCAGTTTTGACAATGTACTTAATACTGTTTGATATTTTTCCCCCACCAATAAGTCATATCTATGCTAAGAATGATGAATGTTTATGTTGTTTCACATGCACAAAGATCACAGTTTGAATAATGCAGGTTTAAAAAATGTTATTACTGGCACAAAAGATATTCCAGCTACCCATACTAATACAAACTTCAAATCCCACTCCCTAATTCAAAAAAATAAAATTAATTCCTTATCCTTGGGATGAGGCAAAGGTAGAGACAAAAGAACTGATCCATTTATAAATTTAAATAAAGTCCTTCAAACATTAGTTTACCTGCTTGTCCTGTTTGGCTGAGGTAACTGTTCAATGACCTGACTGATGGAACCACATGTATCCAGGTGAGAAGAATCCATAGGATCTGAAAAATACAATTGGATATTAGCACAAAAGGCATTTTCCTAAACTTTAATACAAATTCAGGAATGCAGACCATAAAACCTAATCAGATACATTACAGAAAACCAACCTTTTCAGTGCCTACTATGTGCTAGACTTCCTTACACACATTCACAACCACACATTTAAATCCACCCGGCTCTAACAAGTGCACACTTGAGGAAAAGGTTTGACAGCTTTAAACACCTCACCTGCAGCTCTGGTTTCTTTCAGATGTTCATTGGACCCACTATTATTGTCTCCTTGTTCTCCAGTTGGTTGTTCAGGATTGGACACAACATCCTAGAAAATATACATACATAATATCCCTACTATATACGAAATAATTCAGAATGAGACATATGTGTTTGTGAACATAGTTGATTTCATTTTCCCAACTAACTGTATCCAAAATGCAGTGACCTCCTAAGTACTTACATTGGCTGGTTGGTCTAGATTAGGAAAAAAACAAAAAATTTATTCAATCATTTTCAAACAAGATACCACTCACCAACACAGGGTTCTCTTTGTGTGTCTGTAAATTAGGGAGGTGTCGAGATAGCATACTGAAGTGAGAACCAGAATCATCTTCTAGAACCTGGCTTTCAGGCTGAGAATCTTCAATTATTAGGCAAGGAGTGTCTTGCTGAGAGAAATCCGAATCTAACTGACTTCCAGTAGGGTCCATCTGCTCCCCTGGAATGGAATAACAAAAGATCAGTTCTGTGTAACCTACTAGGCTTCCTCACGCAGTTTGAGCTTAAATAATAGGGCGGGAAGAACAGGAACTGGGGAAGGGGGACCACTCTAGTGCTCTTTCAACTAGAACACTTCCCTATCATACCTCCCAAGCCTGGATCCCTCAATCAGCCTGCCTATCCTCTCCCTCTCCTTTTCCATCACCTTCCCGTTGACACCCTTTCCCTTCCTTCCTAACCTCTTCTCTTCCCGCCCCTTTTCCATCCCCCACAACTCTCCTCGTCCTTCTGGTGACTCCACCACCCCAAAAGGCTGCTTTGCAATCTCTGTTCGTCAAAACCCCCACATCCCTTCACGCTTTCTCACGACCACTCAGCCTTTCTACCTAATGCTTCCCCACCCCCTCCTCAAGGCCCTCCAACCCTTTCCCAGTTACCGCCGCCATGCTTGCCACCCCGCCCCCTCCGGTCATCCATTCCTGCAGACCCAAACCCCAAAGCTTCAGAGCTGACCGCGCCCCCATTTTTCTCCAAATAGTACCAGGCATCCCAGCGGGAGGTCCCTCGCGCTTGAATTAGAGATCTCCGCACGCTCCCCAGGTCCCTCCAGCTCTATCCCCAGACAGACACTGTCGCCACCGCCGCCACCCGCCTGGAACTCCTCCTGTTCCCGCGCGTCACGCAGTATTGGCTCGCCCATTCGTTGCTCCTGCCTGCTACTCAAAAAATCCTGTAGATGATTGGTGGCTGAGGCACAGTGCCCCGCCCCACGTAAGAAAAAGGAACACGGCGGCGTGTTTCCATGACAGCATGGACGTTGCGGGCCCTCCCCCTTGTACAGCGCTAGAATGACAGTATCCTTGAACCAAGGGACCTTGAGAGGGAGTGAAATATATTCCCTAGCCTCCAGGACAATTGCTTGCACCACTACTCAGATAAGGAAAAACGCCTGTTTTTTATCGTTCATGCATTTAATGCCCTTTCTCTCACCCTCTTCAGTGGAAAAGGAGAGGATTTCCCAGCTTTCTAATAAAAGAGCAAAGAAGAGGATCGGGGAGGTGAGGACTTTAGAGCTGATGCAACTGGAGAGAGAAGACTCTTCAGGGTTTACCTGTGTCACTGAGGACCACTTTTTTGAGCCTCTACCTGAATTCAAGAGCCTCACATTACATCTCTGCCAGTTCTTCCTCCCTGCCCCACCCCCAACTTTACATTGTCTGAGGACCCCAGTAACCTTTTTGTTTTTCCATTGCCTTTTTTTTTGTCTGGAACTTAGTTCAAGCTTCACATTTATTTATCGTTGCCCTATCTTTTATAGGATTGTAGCCTACGGAGACTAGAGGCCCAGACATTTTTTGCACCTTCTGTTGAGAGAACTGAGCATTGAGTGGCTCTCAGACACTGTGGTGAAGAGAACAGCTGCTATGCCTTTAACTAGATGACCTCAAAGATCCCTCCAAGTCCTGAGAGTCTATTATCCTAATTTTGGTGCCAGGGTCTTACAGAAGGTATGGCAGCTGTGACTTGTATTAATGAACTAGGCTCCATGAGGAATATGTTTTTTTGTTGGTTTTGGGTTGTTTTTTTAAGTGGTTGGATCTGGTATGGATTTCTAGCCAGAGCAGTTGTCAATAAGAAAAGCATCTAGCACACAGCTAAGCACATACATAGTAGGCATTCAATAGGAGGGAATTTTCTCTCTCTACCCAGGCCCAGAATGAGTTAGGCACAGCCCAACCATGATTTTCCCATCCAATAAAGTCCAATTCAGCATTCAAGATAAGATCAGCTAAAGTGGAGCTTCCTACCAACCAATCTTCTTCCTGCTGTTATAAATTACAGTGATCATATGTGCCAAACCAAAAATCAAAGGATGTCATCTGAATATGTTACTTATAGTTATTTATTTCAAAAGACAGACTCTTTGAAATAAAACTTTCTTGAAAAACCTAGAATATATTTGTGGAATAACTAGAATATAATTAGGGTCACCAGAATGTTTTATTAGTAGAGCAAAAATGGAATGGAACACACAGAGACTCATGCAACTTCCTCATTTTGAAGTTCATAATTTATAATTGACACCTCTTCCTCCACTCCTAACACTGCAGAAGATAGGTGACCAAATAAGTTTAATCCTAAAAGTACCAGGTCCAGTTACTATTAACTAGCTTCACTAGGCAGGCAAAGTGAATTCAACTGCTCAATTTGAGAGGGCACAAACAACTGGTTTCTCTTTGGGGGCAAATCTTGCCCATGATTCCCATAAAATTCCTCAAAAGTCAATGTATTTTTGCTCTCCTCTGTCCCACTATTGCATTTCCCCTCCCCAAGTAAGGCATAAATAAATAGGCCTTCCTGATTAATTGACAAAAAACTGTGTTTGTCAAATCTCATAAACGATACACTAAAAAGATAAATTAAATCTCAATAAACAAAAATAAATAGGTAAATAAAGAAACGAGCTTGAGCCATTCCCATTATTGAATAAAATAAGAGCCTTAAAAAACTGTGAAGAAAAATTGTGAATTGCTTGTTAGGTAGTATGACAATTTAATTAATCATTAAACTACCCATACAGACTAGAAAATACAGCCAGATGGTTGCCCATTGAGCTGCAACTGATTGCAGTCACACAAGCTAATGGCCTCTATTGACTCTTAAGACTGCAAAGAACCATCAGCACATCTACCTATGTGTACAGGTGCATCTTTATCTAAGACCTCAGACAAAGAAATCTAATCTACCTCCAAAGTACCCCCGACAAGAAAATGCCATCAGACTCTGTTAACCCATTTTAAATGAAGTTTAAAAAACCTCATTGCCAGAAATTTTTCTTCTAATCAGCTAACTTGAAACCTTTATTCTAGAACTTAAAGCCATTTTCTCTCACATCATCTTTAATTCCCACAAGGAATCATTAGGATCATTGCATCTGATCAATGATTCTATAACATTTCAATCAATCAAAGAATAAACATAAATGCTATATAATTAGTCTTTTTCTGAGGTCTCCTCACAGACTTCTCTAAGCAAACAGTTTAATCCTACTTCACAGAAACTATTCATCAACATTTAAATTTGCTTCATGGTTTTCCTCTGGAAACTGGTAGTTTGGGAACTCAGTGGCAGAGAACTTTACTGAGGATATGAAAAGCACTAAATTTAATAATAAGCTATTATATATCCTTTTTTAAAGTATTACATACTGACTTATATTTAACATACAATTGATTCTGACCTTCTCTTGCACTTGGACCTACACAATCATGTCCAGTCATACACCAATGATATAATTAAAAGCATGTATGTAAGTTTTGTTATGTGATATTGTGCTCTGCTTTAGTTTTTTTTATTGTTGTTCTATTACAGTTGTCCCAATTTCCCCCCATTGCTCTCCACTGCCCTGCCCACCCCCGCCCCACACTCCAACAGTCAGTCCTCACCCTGTTGTCCATGTCCATGGGTAATTTATACATGTTCCTTGACAAGACCCTTCCCCTTCTTTCCCCCCTTATCCCCCTCCCCCTGCCCCTCTGGTCACTGTCAGTCTGTTCCTTGTTTCCATGCCTCTGGTTCATTTTTGCTCTTTTGTTTATTTTGTTTATTATGTCCCTCTTGTAGGTGAGATCACATGGTATTCGTCTTTCGCCACCTGGCTTACTTAACTTAGCATAATACTCTCCAGTTCAATCCACGCTGTCACAAAACGTTGGAGTCCATTCTCTCTGCTGCACAGTATTCCATTGTATAAATGTACCACAGTTTTTTGATCCACTCATTTACCAATGGACACTTAGGCTGTTTCCAGCACTTGGCTATTGTAAATATCACTGCTATGAACATAGGGGTGCATAGGTTCTTTTGAATTAGTGATTCAGGGTTCTTAGGGAATAATCCCAGCAGTGGAATTGCTGGATCAAAAGGCAGTTCCATTTTTAGTTTTCTGAGGAAATTCCATACTGTTTTCCACAGTGGCTGCATCAGTCTGCATTCCCACCAACAGTGCACTAGGGTTCCCTTCTCTCCATATCCTTGCCAGAACTTGTTGTTTGTTGATTTATGTTATGATGTCCATTCTGACCAGTGTGAGGTGGTATCTCACCATGGTTTTAATTCGCATCTCTGATGGCTAGTGATGCTGAGCATCCTTTCATATGTCTATGGGCTCTCTGTATGTCTCCTTGGAGAAGTGTCTGTTCAGGTCCTTTGACCATTTTTAAATTGGATTGTTTGTCTTCCTGGTGTTGAGTCATACGAATTCTCTACATATTTTGGAGCTCAAACCCTTGTCCAAGGTATCATTGGCAGGATCCAACCCGTACAGTTGGTTCCCCTTTCATTTTGATGATGTTTTCTTTAGCTGTGCAGAAGCTTTTTAATTTGATATAGTCCAACTTGTTTATTCTTTCCTTTATTTCCCTTGCCCTAGGAGATATATAGGCAAAAATGTTGCTGTGTGGGATATCTGAAATTTTACTGCCTATATTTCCCTCTAGGACTTTTATGGTGTCACAGCTTATATTTAAGTCTTTTATCCATCTTGAGTTAATTCTAGTATGGTGTAAGTTGGTAGCCTAGTTTCTTTTTTTTTTTTTTTGGCATGTACCTGTCCAGATCTCCCAATACCATTTATTGAAGAGGCTATTTTTACTCCATTTTATGCTCCTGCCCCCTTTGTGAAATATTAATTGACCATAGAAACATGGGTTTATTTCTGGGCCCTCTATTCCGTTCCATTGATCTATGTGTCTGTTCTTATGCCAGTACCAGACTGTTGTGATTATAGCGGTCTTAAAATATACAGGGTCTGGCAGAAGAAATGCCTGCTTCAGTGTGGTTGGTAGGGTACATGAATCTTGCACAAGATGGAAAGCAATTTGAACATTTCACCTAAAAAGTCATATGGTGTACTTGAGTGTGATATTGTTATATTATAGAATTACATGCTTATAATTTTTGTGATAAAATATTTTGTAATAAAAAAGGGGTGTACCCTGGCTGGTGTGGCTCAGTGGATTGAACTGTGAACCAAAGGGCTGCGATTTGATTCCCAGTCAAGGCATATGCCTGGGTTGCAGGCCAGGTCTCCAGTAGAAGGCATGCAAGAGGCAACCACACGTTGTTTCTCTCCCTCTCTTTCTTCCTCCTTCCCTTCTCTAAAAATAAATAAAATCTTTTTTCAAAAGGAGGAGGGCTGTTATTTGTGCTGGACTCTGTAGTTTGATATCAGGTATTGTGATCCCTCCTACTTTGTTCTTCTTTCTCAAGTTTACTGAACCTATCCAGGGTCATTTTTTGTCCCATATGAATTTTTAAAACATTTGTTCTAAATCTATGAAATATGTCATTGGTATTTTAATAAGGATTGCATTGAATCTGTAGATTGCTTTGGGTAGCAAGGACATTTTAATGATGTTAATTCTTCCAATCTGTGACTATGATACATGCTTCCATTTATTTGTATCTTCCTTAATTTCTCTCTTCAGTGTTCTGTAGTTTTCCAAGTACAGGTCCTTTACCTCCTTGGTTAAGTTTATTCCTAGGTACTTTATTTTTCTTGTTGCTATGGTAAATGGGATTTTTTTCTAGTTTCTGTTTTAGATATTTCATCATTGTGTACAAAAATGCCTTCAATTTCTGAATGTTGACTTTGTATCCTGCTGTTTTGCCAAATTCATTATTAGGTTGAGTAGTTTTTTCATGGAGCCTATAGGGTTTTCTATGTATACTATCATGTCATCTGCAAATAACAATTTTACTTGCTCTTTTCCAATTTGGATGTCTTTTATTTCTTTTCCTTGTCTGATCACTGTGGCTAGAACTTCCAACACTATTTTGAATAAAAGGGTGAAAGAGGACACACTTGTGTTGTTCCTGATCTTAGGGGGAAAACTTTTAGTTTTGCCCATTGAGTATGATGTTGGTAGTAGGTTTCTTATATATGGCATTTGGTATTGTGCTCTGTTGTACATTCATTAACTCAAGAAAAAGCCTCATTAACACTTTAAGGGTTACAGATGTGGATTCTAAGGTTTAGAGCAGTGATTTTCAACCACTGTGCTGCAGCAGACACTGTTGTGCCACAAGAATTTTTTCAAACATGCAGTATCTGATTATTTAGTCAGGGGCACTGACCTCTTTTCACTTAAATTGTCAAATAAAAATATGACAGCCAATGCAATAATAGCCATCTGGTGTGAGTGAGTCAAAACCATACCTTTTTTTTTTTTCAGACTGGCAAAAACTATACTTTATGGTGGGCCACAGAATTTCAGTAATTACTTTATGTATGTCATGAGATGAAAGTGTTGAAAATTGCTGGTTTAGAGAGAGATCAAGTAATTTTTACAAAGTCTCAGAGTGGGCAGGGAAGAGAGTCAGAATTTGAACCCAGTTTGTCTAACTGCAGAGATTCTATAAACTCATAATTGAGGAGGAGCAATGACAAAGAAATGGCAAAACAGTTGATACAAACTTTTTTTTTGGTTTAGAATGTATTTTTATTTGAATATTGAATATGGGTGTCCCTAATGGTCTAAGAATCCATAATAATTAAAATAAATATGAAGAAAACAGGAGAAACTGTAAAGCTGTTAACTCCACCTCCTTATGAACATGCTAAGTCAACAAAGAGGTGATGATATAATTAAAATGTGAAAGAAAATTATTGAAGGTACCAGGGACCTGGCCCACAACCCAGACATGTGCCCTGACTGGGAACTGAACTGGGACCTTTTGGTTCACAGGCAAGTGCTCAACCCACTGAGCTACATCAGCCAAGTGCAAGTTTAAACTCTTGATCTTCAGTCAGGGCACATAAAGGAAGCAACCAATGAATGTGTAAGTGGAGTAAATCGATGTTTCTCTCTCTTGCTCTCTCACTCTCTCTCAGAATAAATTTTAAAAATTAGGAAAATAGTATAATGATCTTTAATAGACCCTTTCACCTATATCCGCACATTGTTAACATTTTACCACATTGTTCCTATTCACTGTTTGTATGTATGGTAAAATATACATAACATGAAATATTCCACTTTAACCACTTTTAAGTGTATACTTTACCAGCATTAAATATGTTCATATTGTTTTATAACCATAACCATCACCATCACCCATTTCCAGAACTTTTCATCTTCCCAAACTAAAACTCTTTTCCTATTCTATAATGACTCTCATTCCTTTCTCCCTCCAGCCCCTAGTAACCACCATTCTACTTTCTGTCTAGGTAACTCATATAAATGGAATCATACAATATTAGTTTTGTGTCTGGCTTATTATACTTAGCATAATGTCCTCAATGTGCATCCATGTTATAATTTTAATACCATGTGTCTCAATTTCCTTCCTTTTTAAGGCTGATAATACTCCATTGTATGTATATATTCCATGTCATGTATATATTCCAATATCATGAAAAAGGATGATATTCCTCATCTTTATTCATTCTAACCCAATTTTCAAACCTTTACAGAGCTCCATGACTTTGCCACACCCAAATATATATAAGGATCCGGAAGCAAGGTAGCAGAAGCCCACTGAGGAAGCTGCCCTTTCCAGATAGCTTAGTTTTTCCAGCCAGCCAATCAGCTGTAGGCCCTCTTCTCAACCTGGGTCTCTCTCAAACACAAAATTCTTGACAAACTCGAGTTCATTTACTAATTTCAATTCACTTGTGTGCAAGGTACCATTCTGGCTCCATGGTGGTAGACAGAGGAGCTAGATACAAATATGGTTAAGATCTAGTTCTTATAATCAGGGAACCTAACAATTTATAGAGGAGATGAAACATGTACACAATTAACTATAATACAAGATAAGTAAAAGTGCTGTAGATGTTCAAAAGAGAAAGAAATCAAAAGAATTTTAGTCATGTGGTTATAATGATTATTTGTTGAGAATTTACTATGTTTTAAGCTGTTTACTCTTGGTCCCTTCTTGATCTCATCCAGTCTCATTGTTATAACTACCATAAATATGCTAATGACTCCCAACTTTGTATCTCCAGGTGAAACCTCTGTGTCAAACCCCAAACTTATATGTCTAACTTCCTATTTAGTATCTGCAAACACTTGGATGTCCAGTTGACATCTCAGATACAACATACTGAAAATTGAACTCATCTTTTCTACCAAAGCTGCTCCATTTGGAGCCATCTCAGTTGATGGCAACTGCATCCTTCATGTTGCTTATAATCAAAGGTTGAAGAAATTCTTTTTTAAAAAAATAGAAAACAGCCCATCTAATTCTCATCCAATTCCAACAATTATCAACAAATGCCCAATCTTGTTTCATCCATATTCCCAACCACTTCCCCCCAACTGATTATTTCTAAGCAAACCCCAAACATCATATAATTTCCCCTATAGTTGTATCTGTTTCTAAAATATAGAGAATTTTTAAAACATAACATCATTAACACATCCAAAAAAAATTAATAGTAATTTCTTAATGGTATCAAATACATAGTGTTCAAATTACTCCAATTGTCTCATTATTTTTCTTGTTTAGAATTCCAAACAAGCTTTACACATTACATTTGGATGATATTTATCTCAGGCCTCCTTAAATCTGTAAATTTTTCCTCTTTTTAATATCCAGCAATTTATTTATTTGTTGATGAAACCAGGTCATTGGTTCTGTAAAATTTCCAATATTATGGATTTTTCTACTGCATCCTGTCTTGTCATTTACTGTATTTCTTTGTCCTTTTTATTTCCTATAAATGGGCAGTCAGATTTATGTTCCTTTTTTCTTTTTCAGCAGGTATACATCAAAAAGGATACCATATACTGCCTATTGCATCTCATCAGGAGACATATAGCATCTGGTTGAATATATTTTTGTTTTGTTACAATTGATTGTTATAATTTGTTCTGTTATAATTAATTGTTACAATTAATTTTTACTTGAAAGTTTAGCAATCATTGGTAATCATTACTAGCTGCATTATTTCACTCCAGGCTGCAAAATGGTGATATTTTAATTTTAACAAAGTTTTCATTAATTAGCTGGAATTCTTCTGTAAATAAGAATTTTCCCTTCATCAAATATTTGATCACCTAAGGAAAGGCAGGATAAATGCCTGATCCTTTCCCTCTGATTTAACCAGTTTTCAAAATAATGAGTTGAGGTTCTCTGCTTAATAGAGAATAGTTCTCTAAATAATGAGGTTCTCTAACATACTCCAAAATAACTAATGAGGTTTTTTGTTTTTAGTATCTGTATGGACTCATGAATTTTAACATATCTGGTGTGCTTCAGTCCATTGCAGTTATCGATAGTTTTGAAATACACATTTTCCCATCTTTGGACTATGGAAGTCCTTTCAGATTAGCTTGCAAGTCCTTTTGACATGATTCCAGTAGTCCTTGATAGTTCCTTGCTTTCTAGTATAACAACATGTTCCAGGTTCATCTTGTTTATTTCTTGCTCCAGATTCGGAATCTGATGTTTATCTAAGAAGTCTTGGTTCATTTTAGTAGTAAATGAAATTTAGAGACCACAGTTTGGATGGTTAGAATTTTGGAATGCTTATTGCTGCTTGATAGGTTATTGTTTGGCTTTTTCCAATTAAATTTTAGTATTTTAGAGATTTTATCCAACTTTTTTCATTTTATATTTTTATAAATTTTATAAATTTATAAAAATAAATTTATATTTGGACACAAAAGAGTACATACTAGCTCTCTAGTATATTTTATATTTGTATTTGTATTTTATATTTGTATATTTATATTTATATTTATATTTATATTTGTATTTTATATTTGTATTTATATTTGTATTTTATATTTGTATTTTTCTTATAATCAACATCTTGGTTTCTGATAACAATGACTTATTTATTTGCTTTAATTATATATGTAAAATGTTATTACCAACGTTATTACTAATAAGATGAGTAATTAAAACAGCTTAACATTTCTTTGCAGTTGACTTTTTTTCCTTAGGGTATATCCCATTACAAATGTGCACTGAGGACATATGCTACATCATTGATAAATCCTGAGGAAATTATGGTAAGTGAAATGAGCCAGTCACACACACAAAAATACTGTATGATTCTACTTATATAAGGTACTTAGAGTAGTCAAACCACAGAAACAGAAAGTAAGTAGAATGGCAGTTACCAGAGGCTGAGAGGGAGGGTGGGGGGGAGGAAATCTGGAGTTACTATTTAATAGTATAGAGTTGCAATTTTACAAAATGAAAAGAAGTATGCAAATGGATGCATAATCTTATGGCTGCATAACATTATGAATGTACTTAATACCACTGAATTATACACTTAAAATGGAATCATACAGTATGTACTCTTTATTTTTTAAAGATTTTATTTATTTTTAGAGAGAGAGGAAAGGAGGGAGAAAGAGAGAGAAACATCAATGTGTGATTGCCTTTCACACACCCCCTACTGGGGATGTGGCCACAACTCAGGCATGTACCCTGACTGAGAATTGAACTGGCAACCCTTTGATTCACAGGCTGGCACTCAACCACTGAGTCACACCAGTCAGAGCTAGTATGTACTCTTTTGTGTCCACTTTCTTTTGTTTAACATAACCTTTTTGAGATTTATTCATGTTGCTGCATGTATCAGTACTTCATTCTTTTTTTATTACCCAGTAGTACTTTATTGAACATGTGTTCCACAATTTGTTTTGTGGATGGTGATACTACACTGTAGTTTTAATTTGCATTTCCCTAGACTAATGATGTTGAACACTTTTTCATATACTTATTGGCCATATTTTCTTATTAAAATCCATTCAAATTGGTCACTTTATAACTGGATTCTTTTTTTATTGGCTTGTGGATTTTTAAAAATGTTATAGATCAAGTTATTTGTTAGATTGGTCATTTTAATTTTGTTCTATACTTATGTAAAACATTTCTATGATTCCAAAGTCAAATTTACAAAATAAGATACATTCTAAAAAATCCACATTCCATCCCTGGCTGCCTTACAATTTGTTTTTTCTCTCTTCCTACAGGTAACTTTTTTTTCCTTTTGAGTTTTTGGTTTATCTCTGGAATCAATATTTACTCTCTTTCTCTCTCATTCTTCACTTGATGAAGCAGGTAACCAGGTTGGCTCTACCTCTAAAACACTGTATGCCTGGAGAGTCCCACTGATTCTCATTATCTCCACTGACATCACTCTGGTCTGCGCTACATCATTGCTCACCCAGATTACTGTAGATTCCCTGACTGGCTTCCTACTTCAATCCTTACAACCTCTGCAGTATAGTCTCAACGTAGCAGCCAAAGTGACCCTGTAAAATCTAAGTCAAACCATATTGTTCCTCTGTTCAAAAGCCTGAGTATGTTTCCCATTTCACTGAGAGTGAACACTGAAGTCCTAAAAATGCCTGCAAGACCCTATGTGATCTGGGCCCTATCATTTCTCTGATCTCATCTCCTATTCCTCTTTGTCTCACTCCTCTGCTGTAGCATAAGGGGTTCCAACTATTCCTTGAATGTACCAGGCATACTGCTACCTTCAGGACTTTATACTGGCTATCCTCTCTGCCTATAAAACTCCTCTGCAAATATTCAAATGGCTAACTCCCTTACTTCCTTCAAATCAGCTCAAGTCTCATTTCTCATTAAGGCCCTGACCAGCCCATTTAAAATCGCAACCTTTCCTGCCCCTTCCCCATTCTCCCCATCATCACATCTCCCACTAGCATTCTCAGTCACTCTTGTCCTATTTTTTTGCCACTGCATACTAATCACTTTCTGACATATTGTATAATTTACTTATTTATTATCTCTTGTGTGTTCCATTTGCTGATACACAATAAGTGCTCCATAAATATTGAATGAATGACTAAATAAATGACTTCTAGGCAGTTCTAAGCATAGTTAAGAAATTATCCAACTTAATTCTCAAATAACCCTATAAGGTGCTATCATTGTAATTTTACAGGTAAGGAAACTAAAGCACATGAAGGATAAGCAACTTGCCTAAGTTCACACAGTTGGCAAGTGTGAAGTCAGTTTCAGAGAAGCAGCTGTGTTTGAGTTAGTTCGTACTCCCTAAATCCTTTGTGGAATGCGATGGAATTTTATTCTACAAATAAAGTAAGTCATAAAGGTAAAGGTAAGTCAATTCTTAGATGAGAATTAAGGGGAAGAAAGCATTCAAAGAAAAAAAAAATACAGCCTGAACAGAAAGTACAAGAATGACTAAGGGACAGGCAATTGGCTCAGGCTGACTGAATGAAAGGGTTAATGCAAGGAATAGTCAGGGGATAAGGTTGTAAAGGGAAATTACGGCATGTTTTGAAGGATTGTCAAGAAACAACTGACCAGAAGGAAGAGAAAGAATATTTGTGATTTAGTGATATTGTAAAGGGAACTTTTGTACAGTGATACTTCTTTAATCCAAGCATTCCTTGAAGGAAAATAACTCTATTCTTTGAATACCTTGAAAAAAATGCAAAATTTAATTCACCCACAGACATAGCCTCAAAACTGTTAATACATTTAGATTTAGATTCTCTTCAGCACCATCATCTTCTCCACGAGAAAATCCTTAGTGATCCCTGCAGTGAGGGGTAGCTCTGTTCAGAATAAAGGAGAAGATGGTAACAGAGGCCACAGCCAAACACTAATTTCCACCTCACAGGAAAATGGAATGGACAAGGGAAAATGGTATCCATAAATGTGTTTCACTTTTGGTAATCAGTTTCTTAAAAAGAAGAATGTGGAGAGGGAAGAAGGGTAAAAAGGGAAATTTCCTTTGCAATGCTCTGCAGGGGGAAGGTAAATCCAGTGCCTTTGCTCTTCCCATTACTTACTGTGAACAAATAATTAGGAAAATTAACCACAAAATACTGACTGTGGGCCTCCTCTGTGTGCCAGACATAGTAATAAATGTGGACTTCTCCCCTATCTCAACCTTTTTGGAGATTATTTTACTCAGTGCCTTTTTAGAGGTTATTTTACTCTGCATCTTTGCAAATAAACCAGCTGTTCCTGCTAAGAGGTATGGATGCTGGTATACATTATGATCATAGTATTTTGCCCAAAAGCCAAGGATAAGCCTCTGACACAGCAATCCTGTAATTCAACACTCCTCTCTCTGTGTAAAGAATGCTTTATAAGCAGAACTGAGTACAGGGTGGGAATCTGAGCTGCATGCAGCTCTTTGGGATATTTTGATTGATAAGATGATGCAATCCAGCAGAGCAGGCTGGAATTCTACCAAAGAAGCTCAGATCCCTGGAAAAACTAAAGGCATTCACTGGTCTAGAAGTAAGGGAGGAGCCAATATATTTCTTGATGAATTATTAGAGCTGGTTTAAGTCCTATGGAGACCCTAACCACTGAAAGGATTATGGTGCCCTCCTTTCCCCCATGTACATAATTCCAAGATGAGTGCAATTAATTTCAATAAAGTTCTGATTTTCTCATGAGAACCACTTCAATAATTTAAATGCCAAATATGAACCAAAATTATTTCCAGAAAAAATTTAGAGATGCCCCTCATACTTCGATATGTCATTATATTAGTTTCACATGTACAACATAGCATTCCATATTTACACACACAACGAAGTGACTGCTGCAATGTCTAGTTACATCCATCACTATACAATTCTCTTCACCCACTTTGCTTCCCCCTCCCAACTCCCTTTCCCTTTGATAATCATCACTCTGCACCTATGAATTTTTGTTTGTTCATTTATTTTTTAGATTCCATATGTAAGTGAAATCATACAGTACTTGTCTTTCTCTCTGACTTATGTTACTTAGTATAATACCCTCTATCTAGGTCCATCCATGTTGTCACAAATGGTAAGATTTCCTTTTTTTTTAAAGATTTTATTTATTTTTTAGAGAGAGTGGAAGGGAGGGAGAAGGAGAGAGAAACATGGATGTGTGAGAGATACATCGATAGGTTGCCTCTCACACACTCCCAACTGGGGACCCAGCCCACAGCCCAGACTTGTGCCCTGATCTGAATCAAACCCGTGACCCTTCAGTTCACAGGCCAGCACTCAATACACTGAGTCACATCATCCAGGGCTCTTTTATTTTATTACTGCTGAGTAATATCCCACTGTATATACAACTATAAACATACTTTTGCCCCATCCTGTATATACCACATCTTCTTTATCCATTCATCTATTGATAGACTCTTAGGTTGTTTCCCCATCTTAGCTATTATAAATAATGCTGCACTGAACATACTGATGCACATATCTTTTCAAATTGGTGTTTTCATTTTCTTTGGATAAATATCCGTAAGTGTAATAACTGGATCATACAGTAGTTCTATTTTTAATTTTTTGAGGAACCTTCATACTATTTTCCATAGTGGCTGCACCAATTCACATTCACACCGATTCACATTCCCACCAACAGTGTACCAGCATTCTCTTTTCTCCGCCTCCATATGTTATTAACTCTCCTACTTTGTTAAGATGTGCATAATTTACCTACTGGGTAAATACCCTACTAGGTAATTTATATCACTGTATATTATGAACCAATAAAGGTCTGGGGGCCAAGAATCATCTAACTAGCTTAAACTTAGCTAAAACTACAATTACTTTTCATACCATTTAAGATATATACTATCTTCTTCCCTGTGCCCACTCCATGGCGCACCCAAGAGAGGAGCTATGATAGTGCCTTCCTTGAGCACCTCATCTAGCCTCCTATACTGGTGGATCCTTAGAGACCCCTTCTGCAATTCAAGGATCCTTCTTCACAAATAGTTTGAAAAGCATTGGTTGTAACCACTATATCTGCCAATGCTGCATGACAAGAGTATAGAAAAAATATATAGAATAGGAGCATTCCCAAAAGGTCAAACCTGAGCTGTCCAGGGGTCAATAGTTAAATGAAACACTATAGTGGGCTCTATGACCGCTACACAACTACTGCACGTGCTTCACAGAATGCACATCACAATTCCCCACTAACTCCCTTGTGTGAGTCCTTGAATGATATCCTTTTGCTAGTAGGTTCCTGCCATGGCACACTATTCCTGAACAAAAATAAGTTTCCACGTACTTTGTAATTCATATGTAAATGTACTTCTTTAATGTTTTTACTCAGCTTTCTATGCCTTATATACATGTGCAAGAGTATTTTCTGTCTTCAGTTTTAAAATGTTGAAACATAGAGGCTAGCACTCCAGTTTTCTTTATAGAGCACTTTGTTCAGTGCTTTGTACCATTTGACACTTGAAAATACATATTTTTTAATTTTAAAATTGATTTTAAAGAGAGAGAGGAAGGGGGGAGAGAGAGAAAAAAACACATTAATTTGCTGTTCCACTTATTTATGCATTCATTGGTTGATTCTTGCATGTGCCTGACCAGGGATGAAACCCACTACTTTGCCATGTCAGGATGATGCTCTAATTAACTCAGCCATGAGGTCAGAGAGAAAACATTTTCTGATAATATGAAGTTGATACTGGCATCATCACCCAGTAGTGGAAATACTGTTAACCAGGAAAGAGTGGGGCTAAATAAGAAATACCTATAGCCAATCTTTCTATGACACTGTCTGCTTTTGGCACAAAGAGCCTGCTGAATACTCATCCAGCATATGTATGCAGTTTTAGTACTATCATAGTCTAAATTTGCAGCTCTAATTAATAAAACCCAGTTCTACCAGGGCCTGAGATCATAAGCCTGAATTTCTGCCCCTATCATCTCATTAGTTTGTGGTCTTTGCCTGTATCATTCAAGTCTATTGTCTAACCTCTTTGTCAGACTTGATGAAAGCAGAGCTTATAGTTACCTGCTGCTGACCCTTATACTGAGACCTGGTGCTAGTTAAAGGTCTCAGCTCTACAGTTGCTATGGAAACTGCCCCCTTCATCTCCCCACTACCTATTCTGGCATTCTTTTCTGATTGCAGAAGAGAAGGCCTACACCTCTCACCATATTCTTTGCCAGATTAGAATCTTCAAATGATGAGGCAGAGGTGTCGCAAAACATTGTCTCCTGTGTCATATAGGGGGAGGCACCCCCATCTGATACTCTGCCAGTACTCTTATCCCTCTCTGCTACAAAAAGGGTTGTCAAGGCCATGTTCAATTTCTTTTTCAGATATAATTGACATAATATGTCAGTCTCATGTAGGACCATGTCCAAATTGATTGAAGAATGTTCTGGCTATTTTGCTACAACACATGCTCTAGGATAGGGCAGAGGATTTCTGTGAGGTACTTAACATGCAGACATTGGCCAACCCTCCTCAGGGGCCTCCAGAGAGAAAGTGAATCAGAACAAACATGCTCTCAGGCAGCCTTTGCTGGACCAGGTAATGTGCTGCTTTCCACCGGATACCATCTCCCAAATGTAAGGCAAATGGGACCCAAAAAAGTGCTGCCAGAGTCCCGGGGTGAAAGGCAGGCTCTCTGTCTGATGTTTACATGTACCGAATGATTAACGTCTTCGGTAAAAGAGCTAAAGTGCAGAGTAGGTGGTGGGTGAGGGTAGATTTAAAGCACACACCATTTTTATAAGGCTGTACCAGTCAGACATAGAACAGTAGCAGCCTCCTTAGTCTTTTCCCCCAAATCCTGGTTCTTTGGTTTTGGAAGACTCAACCCCTTCCTTGGTTCAAATACTGCCCCTTCAGTCTTAAAAATTCCCTGGGGGGAAGGAATAACACAGTCTCCAAAGGTTACTCAAGTCACTGTGTCACACACATGGCCTGTAGTTGGGAAAGTCTTTCCTAGGTTTTACGCATATCCCCCTTGCTGCAGGCTGAATTCACTGCACCCCAGTCCTGCACTCAGCATAGATGGAGTCCAGCCAACCACTATCTTCAGAATAACAACTCACCAGGGACTCAGGGCTGGAAGGTCATTCTGTCCCTCCAAAACTGCGCGGCCTTCCAGAGCAATCCCAGGGGCTTGGGCAATGAGGACACGGAAACCGAGGATGGAGTCTAAGACCCTGGCAGGCAGAGACAAAAAAAAAAAAGCGCCAAAGATAATACAGACACAATGACACAGGTGGAGACAACAATACAAAACTGAGACAGACAGGGACAAGATGGCTCCCTCAGTTCCAGCGAGGCTGCGAGATTTGCAGAGTGTACTTATAGGGGAAACATCCTAACTACAAAGTTGCTTCGTCGCCCAGGCAACCGGCTCACCCCTCCACCCGGCCCCTCAAAATCCCCACCCCTGCCGGAGTCGGTGCGGGAGCTCCGCGTGGAGAAGAACCAGTCCGCGAGGAAGGGGGCGGTCACCTCAAGCCCCCAGCAGAGCGGACCGCAAAGCCGAGAGTCCCAGCCCCAGCCCCCCTCTGCGGCTCCAGTGCTCCGCCTCCTACCAGGCAACAGCCAATGAGTGGCTCCTGCCGCCGGCCTTTAAGAGCCGCGCGCACTCTCTTTGCCGCTGATGCAGCAGGCCTAGCATGCCAAAGAAGTTTCCATGGAGACCGAGGCTGGGCCCTGATGGCCACGCGGCGTTACCATGGAGACAAGTCTCGGGCTGGGGCTCCCAAGCTTGGGCTCACCGCTATCTCAAAACCCCACGGAGCCGCTGGGCAATTTCAGAGCCGCGGTGGGGGCGGCACGCTGGGACCCGCGGAAACATTCTTTGCTTATCGTGATCGGCGATATCGGTACTGAGAGTCAGCTGAGGGCCGTGCGGGCCCACCTTGAACAAGGTGAGCCGCTGTCCTGGCTGTGCTCGGGACATCCTCCATCCCGAGCTTCTCCGCCATCTGCATTTACCTCCCAGAGCGTACATCTGCATCCTCCACCCCTACTGGGAACTTCCTGAAATCTGCGCGCCCTGTTAAGCTGATTCACCAGCCTCTGTCACCTGCATCTTCCATGTCAAGCGTCCGTATTCTCCCCAGCTGCCAACAAACATCTCGCTTCCCCATCCTTCCCGCACACCCCATGGCATTTCGCAGCCTCCCTAAGGCGGGGTAGCTCTGTGCAGCCCCTGGGTCCGCTCTGGTCACACCCTCTTTCCTGCAGTGTCTCGATCCAGATATCCTGAAAGTCCTCACCTTCCCCTGAAGAAAGAGTATATGTCCCTACCTTAGTTTCTTCTTTAGGGTCCCTGAACAGGCACAGGGTGCTTTCTGAACAATGCGGACAAATCTCAAATCTCCCAGTGTGGACGGCCAACCTGAGAGAGTGACCTTTGTGGCCACAAGCTCCTCAGTCCTCACCTCCCTCCCCAGATGCCAGCCAGTGTCGCAGTGCTGCGGAGCCACCTGCGGGTGGAAGTAAGCCTCGAAGGGGTGGAGGCAAGGAGGGGGACATAGGACATAGGAGAGTCTAGAATCCTACTTAGCTGTAAAAACAGTGAAGGCAGCCCCCAGTATCTGGAAATAGGCCCTTAGGTGTTGCTTCTATCAGAATTGGGCAACTCTGCAAGAAAATTCCTACATACAAACTCACTAGTAATTACCAAATTTAGCCTAAACTCTGCCCCTCTCCCTCTGGCTCAGGCAAGGCCCAAGAAAAGCACAGGATGGGAGACAGACCTAGGCACTAACCACCTTTCTTAAAGACATCAATGAGACTGATAATGGCGGCTGTCCTTATCCTCCTCCTCTCCTTACCCCTCTTGTGAGCTTGGAAGTGCTCCCTAAAGTCCAACATTTCCTACCTTATCTAGAGCCCTCTTTGTTTCTTTTTCTCTCACAGGGATTCTCTCCTGGAACATTGACTTATCATCCTTTGATTTGAATGAACAATTGAGACTCTTCATTACCCGGCACCTAGCTCACTTCTCTTCAGAGGTCAAAGGTTAGGATTAGTGTCATTTGTCTCAGTCCTTTGGGTGAGGGATGGTCACAGAAGAGCAGAGGTCCACTCTCCCTGGCAGAACTGGCCTTGTGGGAGTTGGGTGGGGGAGGAGGGAGGGACTCCTCACAGGAAAGTTGTAAAGCTCCGTAGCTATCCCTATGTACCAGTACACTTCAAAGAGAGATGGTATAATGGTGGAAGCAGCCTGGAAAATGTAATTTTGCATGAGAAGAGGGTGGTTTGTGGACAGCTATTGTCGTGCACTAAGGAAACAAGGTATTTCTCATGAACAATCAATCATCTCTCATGCACAAATTCACTCTCTTTTCTGTGTTCCCCTTTCTGTGAACCCCAGCCTCCTTGCTTTCCTTTACAGAGACCCTTGAATCTCCCACTTTACCTTCCCAGATCCTTGCTTAGAACTTTCCCTCAGCCTGCACAGCTTACTCTCCAGGTTTCAGGTCTTCTGGTTCCTTCTTTGGCTTAGCCATCAGATGTCCAGAGCAGAGCGGAAGTCTGGTACAAAAGGCTATGAGCACCATCCAATCCAGGGTGGAAGCAGGGTCTCCTGGAATTACTGCTACAAGAGCTAGTTACACTTTGAGGTTTGACTCTGAGATGAAAGTTCACAGGGTACAGTTCCCCATTCTGCTGAGTGGGAGAAGTGGCTCAGATATTTGAGAAAATAATATTTTAGGAGCTATTGTTCCATGACAGTATCTGTGAGGAGACCGCAGAAAGCCCTACATCCCATTATAAAAGTGTTGGGCATTTTGGTGTATGTTTTTGGTAAATGTTGACACACCAATCCATGCATCAGTGAGTTTATGGAATATAAAATCCATCCAACTCAACCGTTACTGCATCAAGTGACTGAATTTATATCATATATAGATGATTCTCAATTATTCAATATAGTAAACAGTCACCCCCTCCCTTTTCCCATTCCTCTTGCTAACTGCCACATCTTTGGTCATTTTCCCTATTACTGACTCCTCTGGAGATGCTCCTGGAGAGACAAGACAAGGTGAATATGACTAATACTTTATTATCCTAGGAATATGCACAGCATTTTAATAATGTGAGGCTGGCATCTTCTTGATGTGACTGGCTTCCTGTGAACCTATCCACTCACTGTTTTGAGGCTGTCTTCTGTTTAGAACTACTCTCATGTCATGGCTTCCTCCATTAGCACTGATGATGGGAAATCTATAGTTTTACCACTTATTACTCCTTGGAGCTTTGGTGCAAGATTGGATAAGGGGCTGATAGCATATGAAATTAATGACTGAACTGAAGGTTTGGGAGTATCTGCTGATGTTAATAATTTATACTGAATTCTCTAATCTTTCCATTTGGCCACAGAGACTTTAAGATTATGCTGATTTCTGAAATGATGTCTAAATGTACAAAATTTAAACCAAAATACTTAGCTCTTTTTAAATTAAGATTCAGAGATGCTTGGGAAGATGCTTTACAGGGAGATGCATAGTTACTCTCAGGGACCTCTCTGAAACAAGCACTGATATATAAACACCTACTAGATCTTTTTGATCTAAGAGTTATGCCTTGGTGTCCTCAAGGGATTTAGGGTCATACACCCAAGATCGGAGCTTACTTTAACCTACTGAATTTTTTTAGGTTTGGACATTTTTTTGGTGGCCTGTCTGTGTCCCTGGAGAATAGTGGAGAATTTCCTGGAAAAACCCACATGGCTCAAGACAGCCACAGCCCCACCCCTGCTGGCTCCTTTTTCAGCTGTCCCCACAAACAACGAACAGTCAGCCCAGAGCAGCTGCAGACACTGCCTCTCCCTTCAACCTCCCTTTAATAGGGAGGCAAAGGGAACCAGTCTGCTAGGATGGGCTCAAAAGTCATACTACCTTATGACTTTTTTTGGCCGCCCCGCAGGCTGAGCTACCAACCCTCTCACTTCTCCTTAAGCCCTCAACTGAAATGCTTAGAAAGGGGACAAAAATGTACCCTACAATGACAGGGAGAGTGCGATCGTTCCTAGCCACCTCCCCCTCCACACCCTCACACACTTGGAAAAGAAGGGACCTTCCAACGGAGAGTCAGTGGTCCAGCTCCTCCTAGTGGTCAAATCTGGTAATGGCTTTCCTAGGTGAATTTTGCACCAGGTAGACAGACTCTAATGGTGACTTACAGACTTCCTTTCGAACCCCGGCAAGAAGCTGGAGCTCCTAAGCATTATAAAACAAACCCAGAAACAATTAGGACCATGGAAAACTGAGTTTAAATAACACTCTGATACTACTACTACTGGGCACCTATAAGAAAGGGTGCCATAATTTATAATTATGGCACCTATAAGAAAGGCTTCATAATTTATAATCCATGATTGATATTCTAGGATTCTAAAACACACAGGCTGAAGGGCCAGTTTGGAGGTCTTCTGTGTGACTCTCCATTACCACTGATGTGCTCAGGAAATGCGAGTTCTGTTACCTTCAAACATGAAAACCATTCTGAATTAGCAATAAGAGAGCAGCTCATTGGCCTCTGCAACTGGGGTTTGTGTTGCTGTCTAAAATGGGGGAGCAGGGACACGAATAGTACCTGAAGTCCTTTCATGTGGGCACTTCCAGTTCTGGGTTTACCTGAGAGCTAAGGGTACTCTGGAGTTGGTCTTGTTTGAGATTGTGATTTAGGATTTTCCTTATCATTTACATGAGTTCTCACAAATCTGCTATAAAAGGGAGACAGATATCCAGTGGCATTTGTGCATTGCAGGTTTAGGATTCTAGGAATGAAGCATTTTTTCATCTTTTATGCCATTCACTCCTCATAGCATTATTCGAGAATGGTGCTAATATCATAGTCATTTTATAGTTCAGAAAGCAAGCTTTCAGAAAGGTTAAGTGCGTTGTTTAATTGCATAATTAGTAAAATGGTAGAGTCAGGTCTCAAATCCAGGACTTTGGATCTCACTTTGTGTCTGGTCTCAGGCCTCATTCTCATCTTTGGTATGTCTATTTCATTGCAGCAGAGCCTAGGAACACAGCAGGTGAAGGGTTGGTTGTGGTGGGTGGCTGTCCAGAGGGTGAGAGCTGAAGAAAAACTCCACTGTGAGTTGGAAACATGCCCAGGGTGTGGCCCTTAGGGATAGCAGCCGAGAATAAGGATGGGCTCTGCATTGGGGTGGGAAATGCTATTTTGTTCTCAAGCCAATGTCTACTCAATTTCCCTCTTAGCACACCTCAGAGAGACCTAGAAAGCAGAGAGGAGATAGAAAGAAATAAAAAGTATTAAGTTGCAGAAGGAAGGTGTTTCCCTTTTGTGGTGCTCAGAACTCAGCCTGGTTTGTGTTGTGTAACTCTGCAGATGGCTTCATATATCCAAGCAGGGCTGTTACCATGTTGCTGCTTTGCATCCCAGGATCTGAGCAAGGATTCCTCCCCCTCTGCACCCCCCTCTCCCCAGTACTGGTGACTCAGCTCTCCTCTACCCTGGTGGCAGTTTGGGGGGGTGGGGCGGAGAGAGATGCTGAGAGCAGAGACTATTTTGGCTTCTCTGACCTTCAAAAACAATTCTTGGCTGCCTGGGGCAAGGGTGGGGTTGGTGCAGGGGTGTGAGTGCGTGGATGTCATGTGCAAGGCTTTAGGAGTCCGCCAGGCGTGGGGAAGGTTGATGGAAAGGAAGAGGGCAGGGAAGGGCTTTATGGGAGCATGAGCATCATTGGGTTGGAACTCAGTGCTAGAGCTCTCCAGGTCCTCCTTTTAAATCCTACAGCATGTAACTAAATCCAAGACAGAGGTAGAGACTAAGGGAAGCAGGACCAATATTAGAAGGATTAAGACAGTATGAGACAGCCCTGGCCCTTGTGGCTCAGTTCGTTGGAGCATCATCCTGTGGATGAAAACTGTGTTGCGGGTTTGAGATGTTTCTCTCACATAATGTTTCTCCCTCTCTCTCTCTCCCCCCCCCCAATTCCTGTCTCTAAAAGCAAAGAAAAAGTGTCTTCTGGTGAGGTGTTTTTTTTTTTTTTTTTTTTTTTTTTTTTTTTTTTTTAGAAAAAGGATAGTATGAGACAGAGACATCAAAGAGACATAGAAAATTGTAGAGACAAGGAGAGAACGGGGACCCAACACTCTACAAAGTCATTCTAAGATTTTTTTAAATCCAAAATTACTCTATGTTACATTTAATAAATGGCCTGTAGTAAGAAACCTTGCTTAGGCTGGGGCCCTGATGATCCTCTTTGGTCCCTGTTAACTCTTTCACTGAAAGGCAGGAAGCACCCTGCCTCTTTGTACCCAATGACCCGAGAATTCCTAGTATCGCTGCCTGTGTGGTTACTGTGCTGTGCTGCATTGGCACAGAGTTTCATGCTCCCAGTGTTCCTGTGCCCCACCCCAGATTGTCGAAGACCGTGTGTCCACTCCAGAATTTCAAACTACCCTCCAACCTAAAATGAGACTTATTTCTGCCTTCCCTGGGCTTCCGAAGCTGTGGCTCAGGAGCCGGCAGAACTCAGCGCAAGTCCCGTCCCCAGCCTTCATCTCAAGCACTCCCCTCACTCCTCCTCCTTGCTTTCAGGCCACCAGCCCCTTTGTCCCCTGTTCCTCCAGGAATTGAAGGTCATTCCGGGGTCTGAGGGGAGAGGAGCAGATGGCTCCTGCGAGGAGGGGAGGAGGGGGAGGGCCCAGGCAGCCCTCACCTCCTATGTCCCCCTCAGCGTGCCACAGCACAGCGCTTTGGTCTTTTGGCTGATGCTAAAAGAGTATCTCTTGACGAAGCAGGGTTGGGGGAGAAGGGTTCTGTGGGTCCTTTTCCCAGGCTCTTTGAGCTGCTAGACAACTCCTCAGACCCCCCAGAGCCCAGGAGAGGCACCGGAGCGCTGACATTGTAAAGGCAAAGAAACAGTTAAGTCTCCAGTGCATCGTCATGGACTAGCCTTTCTTCCCCGCCCCGGCGCCGCCCTCACCATCCAGCGCCCCCGCCCCCCCCTCAACTCCCACCCTAAGTGCTGCAGACTCTTCCCTGAAGCTGCCGGCTCAGGCCGGAGCTTCAGCCTCCATGAGGGGCTCCATCCCACACCCAGGGTAAGAACCATACCAAACCGAAGGGCTTGGCATGGGGAGTGGGGGATACTGTGATTGGGAGGTGGGATGGGGGTAATGAGAAGGGAGTTGATACCTAATTGGTGTGTCTGAAACTAGACCAGTGGGGTGGGCAGGGTGAGGGAACAGAGAAGGATGAACATTACTGGCTTTGGGGCCATGCTGGACCCAGAACCAGGAAGAGGCCAATGAGGCCAGAACAGTGACAGTCCACCTCTCAGGCTGGGCTGGACTGGGAGACATCAGCCCAGGGGCAGCAGCAGAGGATGGTGTCACTGGCTCTGCCTGGCAATTTGGGTGCTGGAAGAGTTTGGGGCTGTGTCTTTGGACAGAGGCAGAAGAATCTGAGGG
Organism: Anoura caudifer; assembly: GCA_004027475.1. Classification (NCBI taxonomy): domain Eukaryota; kingdom Metazoa; phylum Chordata; class Mammalia; order Chiroptera; family Phyllostomidae; genus Anoura; species Anoura caudifer. The sequence continues at coordinate 116,144 of PVKU01003679.1, read as the reverse complement.
GAAGGCGGATGTTATAGGGATGTACCTAATGGGAGGGTCTCTGGGTGTCAGCTGCTCGATTGCTCAGCTGCTCCTATGCTGGGGGTGAGCAGGACAGTGAGTTTTTGCCAAGTAAAGGAAGGTGGGGACACTGTGGAAAAGAAGGGAGGAAAGGGTCATTGAGACGTGGCACGCACCTCTTCACAGACCGACCTGTTTGTGTTGGGCTCCCCATATCCCATTCCCTGAGACTAGCTTGAGATTGGGACTCTAAGCGCCCCCCAGCCCTTCCCAGCTCCCTCTGGAGATAGAGAGGCCACTCTGGAAATTAAAGCACTCCTTCCCGAACAGCTGCCCTGCATTCCCAGTCTTGTCAACCCCACACTGTTTCCCAGCCTCAGCCCCACCCCCGCCTCATCTCTGCTTCTCTTCCCAAGATGGGGCTCTTGAATAGAGGAGCCAGTTTCTTCTCCCTCTTTGCGTTCCCCCCTCCCTACCCGCCCCCCCCCCCCGCCATGCATAGGCAGCAAGAAAATGACTTGTCATGCTGGGGTGGGGGTGGGGGCGGAGCTGGAGCCTGAGCTCAGTGCGCACACTCACACACACTCACACACTGCGGCAAACTGCAGTTGCCGGAGCGGCCCCCCTCCCCACTGCCTCACTGCGGAGACACCTGCCCTCCTGCCAACTCAGCCTCAGCACCCGCAACCACCCCCACCCCATCACTGGCCATGGGAAGTGACTGTGACTCACAAGAAGTCCTCTCCAAAGAAAAAGGAAAAACAGTCCATTCCCTTTGGTGGAATTGCTGGGGGAGTAGAAGAGAGAAACAGTGCTTTCTCCCAGGCCTGAAAAGGAGGGGGCACAGGGTATAAATCATGTGGTTGCCAGTCAGAACTGGAGAGCACTTGGGTGAGGGAGAGGGTGCTCCACCAAGACAGGACTCTGGGATCAGAGAAGTCTAGTGTTTATAAGCGGGGGACTGCAAGGATTGATGGATTGGGGGCGGGGGGTGGATAGGAAACAAATCAGTCTGTACCACAGGTATTTCTCTTTCTGAGTCTTTCTAGCTCAAATGTCCAACCTTGTGGTGTGTACAGGGGTGGGGGGTGGCAATTGCCTTTCTAAATGTAAACTACTTAGAGCTAGCCTAGAGCTAGCTGCTCCCTCACCTGCCCTAGCCCAGCCCCTGTCTTCCTCTGAACTGACCTCAGAGCTTCCCTCAATTCCCAAGTGAATAGAAGAGAACCCTTGAAGTCCTCGTGGGCACCACCCGCCCTATATGGGGTGTCTTCTGACACCTCCACAGTTAACCTCCCCTACAGCTGCAACTGCAGCCCCTTGCTGCCAGATCTGCCCGATCCTAGTACCAAGGCTCTTCCACTTAACAAAGGCCCTGGCCCAGGCTCCTCTTGCCAGAGCCCTAGGAAGAGGATAGAGCTGGGTCACAGTAGAGGGTCTTGTGGAAGATTATAAACCCTCCCACCAATATCCTGCAGATAGCCCACTCCCCGAGCCATCTGTTCACCTGTTTGTAAGGTAACATCACTGTGTGCTGCACTTGACAAGGGCAGGAGCAGGGCATGACAGCATCCTTCTTTAGTATCTTCTGTCTTAACTTTCTCTGCTGCATTGCTTGGTGTTTCATGTGAGCTGGGGAACACTCAATCTTTCCTTTCTTATTTTTCTTTTTTTTTTTTTAGAGAGAGGATGGGGAGAGAGAGAGAAACATCAATTTGTTGTCCACTTATTTATATATTCATTGGTTGATTCTGTTTTTTAAGGAATTAGAAGCACAGGGGAGGAACATGTAGACTTTTTAAATTCTCATCTGATGATATGTTTATTGATTTTAGAGAGAGAGGAAGGGGGAGAGAGAAAGAGAGAAACATCAATTGGTTGCCTCCCGTGAGTGGGGATTAAACCCGTAACCTTTTGGTGCATGGGATCATGCTCCAACCAACTGAACCACCTGCTCAGGGCCACTGGTTGATTCTTGTATTATCCTTATTCATTTCCTGTTTTGAACTGCTAACTCCCTTTTCCATGGCAGAAGGCACACAGGAGAGGGGAAAGGATGGAAGGAGAAACTGTTCACAAGGAATGGGCGGTAGGGTCATGGACCAGGCCTCTGTGGTGCCTCGGGACATGACGGTAAGGCGGCAGAGGGAGCTGTGAAACCTTCGGCGGCGGTGGGAACAATATGACTGGGTACATTTGTGATTGCAGGCTTGGCCTCTCAGCATCCAGCAAACAGAACAAGAAGTTATAGTCGTATTTCTACTCTTTGAATTATAAAGCCCCAAGAGTTTTGATAGTGCAGACTTCTCTTAGTCTTTTGGAATGGGAACTCTGGCCTTGGATGGGGGTTGGAAAGGAGGATGGGGAGTCTGAAAACACTGCACGAAAGTGTCCATCTCTTAACTTCCAAGCACTCTGCTGGCATGAAAGCCCAAGGCAGACATAGGCTAGGGAGGAGAGAGCTGAGTGTGGATCATGTCCCAAGAGCCCTCCCTGCAGCTGAGCTCCCTCTCCCCAGGCAGCACCAGGAGCTTAGTGCTCTGGAGGGACAAAAGCTTCTTGTCCACCAGGCAGTCTGAGGCAGGAATTCCAGGCAGAGGGTGTGACAGTTGAAGGGAGGGAGAAGATAGACTGTGTAGAAGAGGAGAGGAGGAAACCCAGAAAGGCAAGAGCTAGAGGAGCCAGTGCCTAGACCTTCATCAGTAGTATCCAAAGTGGCAGGATCTAAGAATAGCCAGGTTTCTCTTTCTGTTAAGCCCCACTTTCTGGTAGTGCATTGTTTTCCCTCCTGCCCTGCACAATGCTTCTCTATTTTAGTCTGCACCCACTGTCTTCGGTATAAATCCCTGCATCTCTCCCTCAGGCCAGAGGACCCTCTGCCACCAGAGTGAGATCCTAGAAACCACCATCCTGGTAAACCCCAGTGCCAACAGCATCAGCTCTGAGGTAAGGCCAGGCCTTGCCATGAGGGCCTGGTTTGAAAGTGTTATAACTCACCCTTTCCAGTACTACTACTGTAAGGCCAAGAATTTCTGGACTCAGGTTTGAACCATTCTTTCTCTGTCATCTAAGCTGCCTTACAGTCTCCAACCCCACTCTGGAGTGTTGTGGGGATATCAGTGGGGAGCATGTCCTTGCAGAACTGAGGGGAAACCAGGAATATTCCGTGCCATTCCCTGGGTTTCCTACATCTGTGACCACACTGCTCCTTGCATTCTAGGTTCACCATCTCCTTAGCAGCCGGTCAGCTCACAAACTACTGATATTGAGTGGGCAAAGTTTAGAGCCAGGGGGAGACCTCATCCTACAGAGTGGTACCTACTCCTATCAAAACTTTGTCCAGGTTCTTCACAACCCAGAGGTAAGTTCCCTGTCTGCATGTCTGGGAGGAACAGGATATGGGATAGGACTAGAGCTGTGGGGAGGGATCCAAGGAAGGGAAAATCTCATATTGCTTGACCATCAGCGGTTCTGGCAGAAAGGTAGGAGATTACCTTGGTGAGTGGTGGAGATTAGCAGACTGAATCTGAGTCGGATTAAGACAACCCCAATGACCTGATCAGACTTCTATCTCCCATTACTCTAGATTTCCCAATTGCTCAGCAATAGAGACCCTGGGATCCAGGCCTTCCTCACCGTGTCCTGCTTAGGGGAGGGTGATTGGAGCCATCTGGGACTATCCAGTTCCCAAGAGACCCTGCATCTCCGACTAAACCCTGATCCCACGCTGCCCACCATGGATGGTGTGGCTGAGTTCTCCGAGTATGTCTCTGAGACCGTGGATGTGCCATCCCCCTTTGATCTGCTAGAGCCCCCTACCTCAGGGGGCTTCCTCAAGCTCTCCAAACCTTGCTGCTACATCTTCCCTGGTGGCCGCGGGGACTCTGCCCTTTTTGCTGTTAATGGTTTTAATATCCTAGTGGATGGTGGCTCTGATCGCAAGTCCTGCTTCTGGAAGCTGGTGCGGCACCTGGACCGCATTGACTCGGTGCTGCTCACACACATCGGGGCAGACAACCTGCCAGGCATCAATGGACTCCTGCAGCGCAAGGTGGCAGAACTGGAGGAGGAGCAATCCCAGGGCTCCAGCAGCTACAGCGACTGGGTGAAGAACCTCATCTCCCCTGAGCTTGGAGTTGTCTTCTTCAATGTGCCTGATAAACTGCGGCTGCCTGATGCCTCCCGGAAGGCCAAGCGCAGCATTGAGGAGGCCTGCCTCACTCTGCAGCACCTAAACCGCCTGGGTATCCAAGCTGAGCCTCTATACCGTGTGGTCAGCAACACCATTGAGCCACTGACCCTCTTTCATAAGATGGGTGTGGGACGGCTAGACATGTATGTCCTCAACCCTGTCAAGGACAGCAAGGAGATGCAGTTCCTCATGCAGAAGTGGGCAGGCAATAGCAAAGCTAAGACAGGCATTGTGCTGGCTAATGGAAAAGAAGCTGAGATCTCGGTGCCCTACCTGACCTCTATCACTGCTCTGGTGGTCTGGCTGCCAGCCAACCCCACTGAGAAGATTGTGCGTGTGCTTTTTCCAGGGAATGCTCCCCAGAACAAGATCTTGGAGGGCCTGGAAAAGCTTCGGCACCTGGACTTCCTACGCTACCCTATAGCCACACAAAAGGACCTGTCTGCGGGGGCTGTGCCTGCCAACCTCAAACCCAGCAAAATAAAACAGCGGGCTGACAGCAAGGAGAGCCTCAAGGCCACTACTAAGACAGCCGTGAGCAAACTGGCCAAACGTGAGGAAGTGGCTGAAGAGGGAGCCAAGGAGGTCCGCTCAGAACTGGCCAAGGATTTAGCCAAGACAGAGAAGAAGGTAAAGGAATTGTCTGAGAAGTCTGCAGAGAAGCCTGCCAAGCCTGAAAGGGTGAGGACAGAGTCGAGTGAAGCATTAAGGGCTGAGAAGCGGAAGCTGATCAAAGACAAGGTGGGGAAGAAGCACCTGAAAGAAAAGATATCAAAGCTGGAAGAGAAAAAAGACAAGGAGAAAAAGGAGATCAAGAAGGAGAGGAAGGATCTCAAGAAAGATGAAGGTAGGAAGGAGGAGAAGAAGGATGCCAAGAAGGAGGAGAAGAGGAAAGATACCAAACCTGAGGTCAAGAAGATTTCCAAGCCAGATCTGAAGCCCTTTACTCCTGAGGTACGTAAGACCCTGTACAAAGCCAAGGCCCCTGGAAGACTCAAGGTGGATAAGAGCCGGGCTGCTCGTGGGGAAAAGGAGCTGTCTTCTGAGCCCCGGACACCCCCAGCCCAGAAGGGGGCTGTACCCCTTCCAACAGTCAGTGGGCACAGGGAGCTGGTCCTGTCTTCACCAGAGGACCTCACACAGGACTTTGAGGAGATGAAACGTGAGGAGGGGAGGTTGCTGACTGAACAAAGGGACATAGGAATAGGACAGAAACCTCTCCCTGCAGATACTGCAGGGGAGGGACTCTCAAGCACAGCTGCCCAGGGGATACCACCCTCTGTTCCAGGGCTGGAACAAGAAAAGACTGTGATAAAGGAGAAAGGGGTTGTTCCAGACATCCTTGACAAACAAGGCAGCAAGGACAGAGGCCCAAACTCTGGGACTGAAACAGAGGAAGAGAAAGAAACCTGTGAGGAAAAGAAGCAGAAGGAAGCAGAGAGGCTCCCTGATAGAATAGAAGCCAGAGAGGAAAGTGAACCTGAGGTAAAGGAGGATGTGATAGAGAAGGCTGAGTTAGAAGAAATGGAGGAGTTGCACCCTTCAGAGGAAGAGGAACAGGGAGAGACAAAGGCTGAAGGTTTTTACCAAAAACATATGCAGGAAGCCTTGAAGGTAACTCCAAGGAGCACAGGGACTCTCGGGGGCCGGGAACTGGGATTCCAGGGAAAGGCCCCTGAGAAGGAGACCTCATCATTCCTAAGCAGCCTGGCCACACCTGCAGGAGCCACTGAGCACATCTCTTACATCCAGGATGAGACAATCCCTGGTTACTCAGAGACAGAGCAGACCATCTCGGATGAGGAGATCCATGATGAGCCAGAGGAGCGCCCAGCTCCACCTAGATTTCCTACAAGTGCATATGACCTCCCTGGGCCTGAAGATCCTGCCCCCTTTGAGGTTAGTCAGCCTGAAGACAGTGTTGTTCCTGTCACCTCCAGCAAAGGCTACAGAGCAGCCGAGACTGAACTCACCTACCCTCCCAACATGGTTGCTGCCCCTTTGGCTGAAGAGGAACATGTGTCCTCGGCTACCTCAATCACTGAGTGCGACAAGCTTTCCTCCTTCGCCACATCTGTGGCTGAGGACCAGTCTGTGGCTTCACTCACAGCTCCCCAGACGGAGGAAACAGGCAAGAGTTCCCTGCTGCTTGACACAGTCACAAGCATCCCATCATCCCGCACTGAGGCTACTCAGGGCTTGGACTACGTGCCATCAGCTGGTACCATCTCACCCACCTCCTCACTAGAAGAAGACAAGGGCTTCAAATCACCACCTTGTGAGGATTTCTCTGTGACTGGAGAGTCAGAGAAGAGAGAAGAGATTGTAGGGAGGGGCTTGCCTGGAGAAAGAGCTGTGGAACAGAAAGTGGAGACTGCAAAGGCAGAGATATCCAAGAGACTTCACAGTCAATATGAAACCCCAATGTTTGGTGCTCCTGGGCAAACCCTTTATCCAGGAGAACCAGCCCTGGGAGAATTGGAAGAGCGCTGCCTCAGCCCAGATGACAGCACAGTGAAGATGGCCTCTCCTCCACCATCAGGCCCACCCAGTGCCACCCACACACCCTTTCATCAGTCCCCAGTGGAAGAAAAGTCTGAGCCCCAAGACTTTGAGGAAGCAGGCTCCTGGGGAGACACTAGGCATACACCAGGTGTGGGCAAGGAAGATGCTGAAGAGGAGACAGTCAAGCCAGGACCTGAAGAGGACACACTAGAGGAGGGGGAGAAGGTGCCTGCTCCCAGAAGCCCTCAGGCTCAGGAGGCAGCCATCAGTATTATTGGGGGACATACAGGATACACCATCCAACTGTTGCCAGAACAGGATAAAGCAATAGTCTTTGAGACTGTGGAGGCACAAGAGCCCATGGGCCCAATTCTAGGAATGGAAACCCTTCTGAGAGATTTGAGGACATCACTCCAAGAACCTGGCGAACCTCAGAAAGCTGAGGTACTCCAATTTCCTGACCAAAGCCTCTCCTCTGAAGATGCAGAGTCCCTCTCTGTCCTCAGTGTGGTCTCCCCAGACATTGCCAACCAGGAAGCCATCCCCAGGTCCCCCTGTGGCCTGACAGAGCAGCATCTACACAAAGACCTTTGGCCACAGGTATCTCCAGAAGACACCCGGTCACTTTCTCTCTCAGACGAGAGTACTAGCAAGGAGACCTCTCTGGATATCTCTTCTAAGCAGCTCTCTCCAGAAAGCCTTGGCACCCTCCAGTTTGGGCAACTGAACCTTGGAAAGGAAGAAAAGGAGCCTCTGATGCAGGCTGAGGACACCTCTCAGCACCTAGCCCCCATGTCTGTTCCAGAACCCCCTGCAGCCACAGCATCTCCCCCAACAGATGGGAATGCTGGATACTCTGCACAGATGGACATCACAGATCAGAGCCCTGGTGGAAAATTAGCTGCCAGCTCCTTCTCTCACTCAACACTGTTGGGAGATGGGAAGCACTCACTTGAAGTGATCACGAGCCCTAGTGAACACATTCTGACACCTGACAGCTCCCTTACCAAGAGTCTCGAGTCTTTGCCAAGCCCTGCCATGGAAGACATTGCCATGAAGTGGGAAGGTAAAGTTCCAGAGTTGAAAAGCAGAACCCCAGAGCTGAAGGATGAAGTCCTGCAGCAGGACAGAATTCTGGAGCAGAAGGATATTGTTATAGAGCAGAAGGGTACAGCCATCCTTCAGAAAGTTGAGGCTCTGGAGGAAAAGAACAAGGCTGTGGAACAGGAGGATAAGGCTTTAGAACAAAAAAACAGAGGCATAGGACAAAGGGACACAGTCCTGGAAAAGAAGGACAAGCCCCTGGAACCAAAAGACAAAGACTTAGAACAAAAAGACAGAGACTTAGAACCAAAAGACAAGGCCCTGGAACAGGAGTATGTGGTCCCAAAAGAGAAAGATGAAACCGTAGAACAAAAGGTCAGAGACTTTGGACATAAAGACAAGGTTCCAGAGGACAAGGTCTCTGAACTGAAGGCCAGGACCTTAGAACAGAAAGACAAGATCCCTGAACAGAGGGACAAGACCCAGGAACAGAAGGACAAGGCCTTGGAAAAGAAGGATCAGGCCTTAGAACAAAATTACTGGGCCTTAGGACAGAAGGATGAAGCCCTGGAACAAAACAATAAGGCTCATAAGCTGAAAGACAAGGCTCTGGAAGAGATGGACAAAACTCAGGAGCCCGAGAGCACAGTGCAGGAGAAAACCATGAAACCAATGAAGATCCAAGAGGAAAAATCTTCAGAAAAAGTTGAGGTTGTGGAACAGAAGGAAGAAGCTCTGCTGGAAAAGACCAAAGCTCTGGAAGACAGCCCAGTGCAGGAGGATAAGTCCTGGGAGCAGGAAAAGAAATACTGCAAGGAGCAGGATGTAGTCCTGGAGTGGCAAGAAACATCTCCAAACAGAGGAGAGCTAGTTGGAGAACAGAAAGAGCCCACCCGGACATGGGAGGACACAGCTCCTGAGCAGGAGGACAGGTCCTGGAGGGGCAGAGAGGATGTGTCCCTGGGACAGGACGCATACTGGAGAGAACTGAGCTGTGATCGGAAGGTCTGGTTTCCTCATGAAGTGGATGGCCAGGGCGCCCAGCCACGGTACACAGAGGAACGAGAGAGCACTTTCCTTGACGAGGGGCCAGATGATGAGCAAGAAGTGCCCCCCTTGGAGCACGTGCCCCAGAGCCCCTGGGCCTCAGACTTCAAAGGTCTCCAGAAGTCCTCATCACAGAAGGGGCTGGAGGTGGAAAGGTGGCTTGCTGAATCGCCAGTTGGGCTGCCACCAGAGGAAGAAGACAAGCTTACCCGTTCCCCTTTTGAGATCGTCTCTCCTCCAGCTTCCCCACCTGAAATGGGTGGACAGAGGGTTTCTCTGACCCCAGGACGAGAGAGCCCTGTCCCAGAGCCTAAGCCCATGCCACCCATGAGGAATGAACCTTCCACCCCCTCATGGCTGGCTGATATCCCACCGTGGGTGCCCAAGGACAGACCCCTGCCCCCTGCACCCCTGTTCCAAGCTCCAGCTCCCCCAACCCCTGCCCCTGAGCCACACCCTCCTGCACCCTTCTCCTGGAGCACAGCTGAGTATGACAGTGTGGTGGCTACAGTGCAGGAGGGGGCAGCTGAATTGGAAGGTGGACCATACTCTCCTCTTGGGAAGGACTACAGCAAAACTGAAGGGAAAAGGGAAGAAGAAGGTCAGTCTGGGGCTCCTGACAGCAGTCCCCACAGCTCAAAGATCCCAGAGGCTAGTGAGAGCCATGCCACCAAGGAGCCTGAGCAGACGGAGCCAGAGCAGAGAGAGCCCACACCCTATCCTGATGAGAGAAGCTTTCAGTACTCAGACATCTATGAGCAGATGATGCTTACAGGGCTTGGCCCTGCATGCCCCACTAGGGAACCTCCTTTTGGAGCAACTAGGGATTGGCCCACGCACATCTCAACCAAGGAGGAGGCTGCTGGCCGAAACACATCTGCAGAGAAGGAGCTTTCGTCTCCTGTCTCTCCCAAAAGCCTCCAATTTGACACCCCACCCTTCAGCTATGCAGCCCTGGTGGGACCCACCTTACCACCTAGGCAGGAGCCTGATCCAGGGCCAAGTGTGGAGCCCAGGCTCATCCCCCCTGCAATACCCCCTCGTGCTCCTATTCCCCTGAGTAAAGGCCCAAGCCCCCATCTTAACGGTAATACCCTGAGCTATAGCCCAGATAGGAAAACCCCATCCCCCAAGGAATCAGGCCGGAATCACTGGGATGACAGTATTAGTGACTCAGAGCTAGAGAAGGGCGCTCTGGAGCAGTCAGAGAAAGAGGCCCAGTCCCCAAGCCCCTCTCACCCCATCTCTGAGGGGCTCCCTAAACTGTGGCCTGAAGGTGAGGCACATACCAGCCCTTCCTCAGATTCACACCTGGGTCCTGCTCGACCCAGCCTGGACTTCCCTGCTTCAGCCTTTGGTTTCTCCTCATTGCAGTCAGTTCCTCCCCAGCTTCCCTCCCCTGCTGAACCCCACTCAGCACCCTGTGGCTCCCTTGCCTTCTCTGGGGACCGAGCTCTGGCTCCGGCTCCAGGGCCCCCCACCAGGGCCCAGCATGATGAGTACCTAGAAGTGACCAAGGCCCCCAGCCTGGACTCCTCACTGCCCCAGCTCCCATCACCCAGCTCTCCTGGGGCCCCTCTCCTCTCTAATCTGCCACAACCTGCCTCACCAGCCCTGTCTGAAGGCTCCTCCTCCGAGGCTACCACACCTGTGGTTTCAAGTGTGGCTGAGTGCTTCCTTCCCAGTCTGCAGACTGCAGAACAAGGGTCTGTAGAGCTGGTCCCAAGAATGGAAGCAGCTGCCCACAGCCTTTGGGACCTCCCTTCTCAGAGCCCAGCACCTCCAGCTTCATTGGACTTGGCCTCGGCTCCCCCTCTAAGCTTGCCTAGAGACACCTTTGATGGTTCCCTGTCCTGCCGCTTGGAGCGCTCAGTGGCAGCCACCAAGAAGCCAAGCTCCTTCCAGGGTCCCTCTGGTGATTGTGCCACCAATGGTCCAACTGAAACCAGCCTCAACCCCCCAGACCTTGCCTCAGCCAAGGCTGAGAAGAAAGAGGCTGAAGGCTACCCTGCCTGGGAACGTGAGGCCTGGACTGAGGGAGCTGAAAGCAGCTCCCAGCCAGACACGCTGCTCTCCCCTGAGCAGCCACTGTGTCCTGGAGGGACCTCTGGTGGCCAACTCAGAAGTGTCTCCCCTCAGATAGAGGCTGGGCCCCAGGGATGTGCCTCTGAGCCCCTGCCCCACCACAGGGAGCTCTCCCCATCCTTCCTGAACCCACCTCTGCCCCAGTCCACAAATGACAGTGACTCCTCAACTGAGGAAGCCCAGCTGGTAGCGAGAGTGGGAAGGCGCTGGGTGGGAGGCCCTGGAACCACAGGGGCCCCATGTCCTGTGGCAGATGAGACACCCCCAACGTCAGCCAGTGACTCAGGCTCCTCACAATCAGATTCTGATGTTCCACCAGAAACTGAGGAGTGTCCATCCATCACAGCTGAGGCGGCCCTTGACTCAGATGAAGATGGAGACTTCCTGCCTGTGGACAAAGCTGGGGGGGTCAGTGGAACTCACCATCCCAGGCCTGGCTATGACCCACCTCCTATCCCCCAGCCTGACCCCCGCCCATCCCCTCCCCGCCCTGATGTGTGCATGGCTGATCCCGAGGGGCTCAGCTCAGAGTCCGGAAGGGTAGAGAGGCTACGGGAAAAGGAGAAGGCACAGGGGAGAGTAGGGCGCAGGGCCCCAGGCAGAGCCAAGCCAACATCTCCTGCACGACGTCTGGATCTTCGGGGAAAACGCTCACCCACCCCTAGTAAAGGGCCTGCAGATCGAACATCACGGGTCCTACCCCGGCCACGTAGCACTCCAAGCCAGGTCACCCCAGCAGAGGAAAAGGATGGACACAGCCCCATGTCCAAAGGCCTAGTCAATGGACTCAAGGCAGGACTGAGTAAGTATGATGTGAAAAGTAGGAGAGATTGTGGATTGGGGCTGGGTGTGGCTGGTCTAAGACTCCAGGAGTGGGAGGAAGGGAAGGAGGGAGAAGGTTGCCACAAGCAGTCTGCTTTCCCTCTACAATGAGTCCTGGCTTGTCCCTACAGCAGCCTTGGGTTCCAAGGGCGGCTCTGGCCCCCCTGTATATGTGGATCTCGCCTATATCCCGAATCACTGCAGTGGCAAGACTGCTGACCTTGACTTCTTCCGACGAGTGCGTGCATCCTACTATGTGGTCAGTGGGAATGACCCTGCCAATGGCGAGCCGAGCAGGGCTGTACTGGATGCCCTGCTGGAGGGCAAGGCCCAATGGGGGGAGAATCTTCAGGTGAGTGGCAACAGATTTCAAGGAGGTATTCTGGTCCAAGTTTACTCAGAGGCAATAGTGGAACATAGTCTTTATTCATAAAAGCACTGATCCATTCCTTTATTTACTTATCAAATGACCTTTAATTGAAATATTTTCATTTGTAGTCCTTAACTAGCCGGGCCTCCCACTGCACCACTGTCAATGTCATCTATGATGTCATGAGGGTGGTGGCCATCAACATTGCAGAGTGAGTCGTCCCCAGGGTCTCTTTAATGGTTTCAGAGGGTTCTCTAGCTTAAAGATTGGTGCCCGTGTCTGTCAGGCAATGTGGACAATCTCACCAAAAGTGATAGTTCCACTGTGCTTAATGTCTTATTGCTTCTTTCTGTCTCGTGGTGGTTCTTTGATAATCAGGGCAGAGGCAGAAGGCACTACCTTAATCTGGGCCTGTCTGTTCTGCATGGTCAGTTTTACTGTGAAGCTCAGACGCTTCCAATCACCAGTTGCTTTGACGATATCATCACCAACCATTTTTGGAGACAGGCCCAGGGGGCTGATCTTGGGGGCCAGGACGTGGCATTGACTTCCTTGCTGGTGCACCTCAGACATATGACTTTGATTTCCTTGGGGTTGAACTTTGGTGGCATGGTGGAGGCAGCTAGTGTCGGATTTGGGACAATGGAAGAAAGTTGCACCTTTTCCTCCTCCAAGCCAAAAACAGGACTGAGCCCTTTCTATGGGCAGTGGGACTGCCTGCTACACCATCAGGTGTTCCATCCCCCTCACTTCCCTTCCCTTCACCATCTCACATCAGGCATGTCTTGTCTCCCTCCTAGGTGACTCTGATCCCTACTCATGATACGGAGGTAACTCGTGAGTGGTACCAGCAGACTCACGAGCAGCAGCAACAACTGAATGTCCTGGTCCTGGCTAGCAGCAGCACCGTGGTCATGCAGGATGAGTCCTTCCCAGCCTGCAAGATTGAGTTCTGAAAGAACCCCTCTCCTTCCCCAAGGATCTGTTCCCCCAACTCCCTTAGAGAATGGCTACTGCTGAGTCCTTTGGGTTGAGGGACATGGGAACTGGGGAAGGAGAGGGCAGGGGAGGACAGGATGTCTTGCAGGGACTTGGGCTGGGTTAAATGGGAAGGGTTGTTTCTTCCCCTCATCCATACCTGAGAGGAGTCTCAAAACCAAAGGTAACAGATAGGATAGGGGGAGGGCACAAAATTAGGATAGGAGGTCATCTTATGCCTGAGAACCCAGGAGTGACACCCTCTTCTAGCACAGCCAAATGCTGGTATTGGGTGGGGAGTTAGTATGGGTCATCTCAGAGCACAACCTCCTCCCTCATGGAGGGAGATCATATCCATACCCCTAGGGACCTCTTTATTTATTTAGCACCCCAAGGAAGGATTTCTAGTAGTAACTTATGTGACCTGGGGGCAGAATACCATCAATGAGGTGCCCAGAGCTGCACCCTTCACCTCCCATCCACTTACCCACCAGGATCTGGGTTCCAGCAAGGGTCCAGGGTACACTGCTGCTACACTGTCCCACTGCTTCCCTCCATATCTGAATGTCTCAATCCAAAACTTGAAGCTCTTTTGACCAACAGACTGGTGAAAGAATGAGCTTATCCTCCCAGTCCTTGCTTCACCATACACATCCCAGAGCTGTGACCAGACCAGAGCTCCTGGGCAGCACAAAGGGGCAAGGAGAGCCCAGCCCCAAACCCAGAACTTTCCAAGCTCCCTAACCTGTTAAAGTTTCACCTACCCATTCCAATTATCCTGATCCCTTCTCATCCCCTGCTTGGCTTCTCTGCATGTGGTCATCTACTGTGGCCGGGTGTGTAATGGGTTAAAAATAAGCCACTGCTTGACATCCCAACATTTGACACCCCAGCAATGTGTGGGTCCCCCAACATTCCACTGTACCATCCTGCAGCTGAAATGGGAACGCTGGCTGCCTTTCTAGCCCCAAACTCTTGGACAAAGAATATCTGGGAGGTGGAGGCCATGCCAGAGGACTTGGGGAAAATGAGAGGGAGGAAGGAAAGGGAGAGGAAGCTGAGCTAAAGCTTAACTCCTACTGAGTGAGAGGAAAACAGGCTGACAATACCATCTCAGGAGAGGACCTCACCCCAAGCAAGCCAGTGAGCAGTCCTGCCAGACTACTGCTGGACTGAGAAATCCAGATGCTCATCAAGGCTCAGCTTCTCTGCCAAATGACTGTGGGAATCAAAATGAACCTGCCTGTATTCTTCCTAGCTCCCACCCTCCCGTGCTGCTGTGTTCTGCTCCTCACCACACTTCCCTGCTTTAGTTCCCAGCTGCTGTTATGGAGCTGCCTTCAACTCTAACAATAAATCTAAGTTCATTAGAGATGCTGCAGTGCTGCTTAGGCTTTTTCTGACTCCACATGTTGCTTAGTTGCTGGGCCTTGGTTTCCTCTCTGCTTCTCCAAGCATAGTCGATTTATCTCAATGTCTGATAACTGGAAGCAATTCCAGGATCTAGGGAAGCCCAAGAACATAGGGTAGGTGAAGAGAGGAAAGGATATGAAGAGCCAGCATAATTTCTGAAAATGGGTGAGAATACCTGATCCAAGGGTGGAGACATACATTTGGTTTAGGTGAGGGAAGAAGGACAGGGGGTCTCCATGGGGTCAAGAGCTGAAGATTGAATGACCAGCATCAGATACTTTGGAGAGGGGGACACTGAAGAGGTAAGGAGTGCAGGGGGCATAAGGAGTCCAGAGCCTATTGAGGTTGTAAATACCTCTTACTTGTGCAGTCAGGACTTTCATGGAGTAAAATGTTCGAGTTTCCCCCTTGAGTGAAACCCTGCATAGTCATGGGTATGTCAGGAGAGGCCTAGTTGTGAATGTGAATATATGGGCAGGAAGACTTCCAGCCCTCCTAGTGTTCTGGGCTCTCCCAATGTAAAGATGTCAAGGGGGTAAAGAAAGAGCATAACCCTTTTATGTCAACACTTCCTGACACTCCAAAGCATCAGAGAAAAAATAAGGGGGTGATTCCAAGGAGCTGGTAAAAAAGCATTGTGTACCCTCTGGGGTTTCATGGAGATAGACCCTCTCCTACAACACTACTCAGTGAAGACCTTTTAGGATAGTGGACTGATTGCCATAGTAACTTCCTGGGATGCCTTATCTCTATATTTGTACAGCCCATTCCCACTCAACTACAAAGGCTTTTGACTGGTTCAGATTAATTCAGTAACAGACATGATTGACTTACAGTCATGTTCATTCTTGAGTTCACAAGGACATCATCACCACCACTACCTTTCTCATCATTTCATATTTATTGAGCACTCATAATGTCCTGGCCCCCCACTCCAATGATGGCATTATCCCTTTTACCCACCCCCATTCCCAACCCAAAATCTTTGGGAAAAGCTTTATAATCACACCTGGCCCTAAAGACACAATGATTTAAGGACAAACTTCTTGGGGACACTGGAGTGTTTGTTCTTTGGCCAGTCTGTCCCTGGCACTACTACAGAAATATATATATATATATATATATATATATATATATATATATATATATATATATATATGTGTGTATATAATCTTTGCTCATGTCTGTACAACATTGATCTCTGCTGATAGCTTAAAATAGAACCTGATTTTCTCTACTGCAGCATCTCCTAAGCCCAAAAGCCCCACAACAAAAGGAAGCCCAGCTTCATAGATTGGCCAAGAACCCCCAGAGCATTTTAAATAGTTTCTCTGAAAATTTCACAGCAATCCAATACCTATTTTCCCATAGAGCTACTGCCCAGAGGAATGGAACTTAGGGCACCTGGGGATGATATGGACATACCCATAAGCCCAGTCTAAAGGTTAGTGGCCATGATGGATGTTTGTTTGGGAAGGGGACTCTTCTTTCCTAGGCATTTCAGACAGCCATCCTGGGCCCATCTGAGGAGTGCTAGAAAAGACCAGAGTCTCCCTGAATGCACATATGGTCTAAAGGTACCTTGAGAAGTTGTGAATATTTCTTCAGAAAGTGAAGACCTTGGAATCCCCTTCTGCACTTGTCCCCGAATGGTGTCTTTAGCAGTTAAGAGGCATTTCCTTTAACAACTGGGGATTTTCTGGGTTGCTCAGAGGCAGCTGGGTATTAATAGACCAGTTCACCCCTTGAAGGAAATCCTATTCAAGTCTAATGGCTTGGTGAGGAGTCAATGGCTGCTTTGAACATGAAATTGGCCCCTCACCAAGCCCAGCTTCAGCACCCGTATGCTTCAAGCCAAGAGGACTGCTTCCTCAGACACCTCTGGTAAGATCCAAGGCCTCATGCTGGCAGGTAATTTAGCCAACAGGAAAAGCTGCTAGCTCAAATGGCTGGTATGGTGTAACACATTAATGAGAAAATGATTAATCACATGTTGCTGGTGGAAGGGGTGAGTTTTGATCATGGGCTAGAGACTGGCTCTGAGGGTTTGGATCACTACATGGATACTGGGCTTGGGGAACATCCTCCCCAGGCAGCTGGTCAGTCACATCAGGGACCACCCAGGACTGCTCATTAACCTTCTCAGAGACTTCCTGGATCTGTAGATCACTCTCCTCAGGGAACTCTCTGGATGGTGTATCAACCTCAGGGATACCCTGAGACAACAGACTGGCTGCAGAAGCCTCTTGGGCCAGTCTGCCAACCTCCAAAGAGAACTGCTGGCATGGTTGGCTGAGCTTCTCAGGGATCTCTTGGGCTGGTTTGACAACTTCCACAAGGCATTTCTGGACCAGGCCACCAACTCCTTCAGGAAACCCATGGACCAGCCTGCCAACCTCCACAGGGACCCCCTGACATGGCTGGTTGACCTTCTCAGGATTCTCCTGGCAAAGCTGGCAAGATTCCTCAGAGACTTTCTGGCACAGTTGGCTGATCTGAGGGACCTCCTGGCATGTCTGGTTAACATCATCATGGATCTCCTTGCATGGCTGGCTATTGTCAGGGACCTCCTGGCATGGCTGGCTGACCTCTTTAGGGATATCCTGGCATGGCTGGCTAAGGTCAGGGATGTGTTGGCATAGCTGGCTGATCTTCTCGTCAACTTCCTCATATGGCTGGCTGGTTTCCATGGATGGTTCCTGTGGGGATTGGCTTGGTACAAAAGGCTCTTGCTCCCCTTCTATGGGGAGCTCTTGTGCTCCATTCCCAGGGATCTCCTGGTGCAGACCAGGGCCTTGACGTTCTTCAGTCACACATGGACTTAGGGAGGGTTGACCACTGAAGCCAAAATGGCAGTTACCATCCACTGCTGTAGGGGAAGAAGGACCAGCACTGGACACAGTGCTTGAAGGGCCACTGCTGTCTGTAAAGCAAAGTCAGAAGATCAAGTCAGGCAAGCTGGAAGAGTACATTCTACTCTACACATGTAGTTCAAGTGCCAGAACAGATAGCCTATATTACTCTGTCTTAGGGAAAGAAGGCCTGAATACTTCTAAGTTATGCAAAGACTCCTAAGTTAGCCCAGCCCAGAAACTGTTGCTCCTGCCTAACGTACACTACAGGAATGACACCAAGGTGCATCTAAGGCTTCAGGAGACAGTGCTGAGGCATCCTTCATCCAGTTCTTTCACCAATGTATCCCTATCCCAATTCCAAATTCTTATGATCCCTCATTCACATTTGGAAGCATATGAATGAACACTTTATCCCAGTGGCTCATAATTAGGGTTACATAGATTCTAATAGATTCTAGAGATTCTAATTTGTAGGTTTAGGGTAAAGGTATGCAGTGGAGAGGGATATAAGGGTAAGATATTTTATTGAAACACTTCCAATTATATCTTTGGTTAAGAATCGTTTCTTTAAAGAAATCAATATATTTCTGAGGCAGAGGTAATCATTGTTTACAGCCCAAGATACAAGTAAGCAGAAGGATGCAGAAAAACCTTGTAAACCAGGACGGTAGAAAAGAAAATGATGGAAGAATCATTAAAGATGGAAGAATGTCATAGAATCTCTGGCAACAGTTTTTAATTAAATTTTTTGATCCCTTCAAAGGGCTCACTTTGAAATTCTAAACAAAGTCATGGACCACCTTCCCAGAAAAATGTACATGTGAATAATCACACTAATCTTTACATATAATTCCTGTGGTTCATAGACTTTACCCTGATATCCACCCATGGATCCAAAGTTAAGACCCTGTAAGTGTTGGGACATACAATGTTACAGGTTTGTGGATATTAAATACACATAAAATATAAAATCTAATTTCCCAGATCCTGAGAGTAATAAAATGAAGGCTGTAGGGTCTTCAATTACACTGTGGGGCAATTCCTACCCCAACCTCTACTTCTTCATTGACCTCTAGTTGTGGACTAATCTACTTTTCCCTTTGTAAATATTATATTTATTGATGACATTATAACTTTATATTTAAAGCACTCTGATATAAATAATTATAGATTTTGGAAATAGGGGCCACCTGAATATCTTTTAATCAAAGAGAACCTGGGAAAGTGGCAAACCCAAGCTTCCAAAGGCCTATCAATCATTCAGTTTAAGGTATGCCAGCAACCTCTTTTTTTGTGAAGGATCAGAGGAGGCATGCTTCAAGCAGAAAAAAAAAAAAAAGAGGAACATGGTTTTGAGCCAACAAGGCTTATTTAGGGCAAAGAGACAGGCCCCCAAAATACTTACCAATGAGGTTATACACCTGATACTAAAATTACAAACAAGAAAAAAAAACCTATAGGCTGAATTCACTCAAACGTAGAACTAGCCTTAATATTTGGCTAGTGGTTTGATTCAGGCAAATCAAAGAGGTCAGACAGAAACACAAGTGGGAGAAGGGGAGAAGGGCTAGAGGGGTTCAGAACCATAAACACCACAGGAGAGAGGTAAAAGAGACAATGGCAAGATGAGTGTAGGATAATCTGAATTTCAGGGGGAGAATTCTTAGTGCTAGGAAGGAAAGTTTCTCCAGCATTCAGGGTGCCACAGAAAGGCAAAATTCAACAAGCATTTACCCCAATGCTGAAGTATGAATCTACTTAAGTCCTATCCAAGTAAAATAGTGGAAGGTGTGTTTGATTTTTGTTATTCCCTGGAGGCAGGATGAATAAGGAAAAGATTTTTCATCGGCAAGTTTCCAACCATCTTCCCTCTGATTACTACTGATATCTTCCTCCCATTACAATTACCCTAAAAATCCTTGTGGCCCCCATTGTTCACAGGATAATTAGTGATAGGCTAAAGATAATGAAGAACAGATGGGAAAAAGCAGCACCAGTTTGTACTGAGGACAACTTGAGAGAAAGGACATCTAGAGATTCTAGTTTCCTCCTCCCAACTTTTCTATATATTCAAGTTTCCTCCCAAGTCATCTTTACTTGAGGATGCTGTAGAGACCAAATGAGGATCTGAGGAGATTGAAGTCTTCATTTTTTCTTCCCCAAAGGACTCTCTGGACCACTATCTTTTTGGAGCCTCCCCAATGAGATAGAAGGAGCGTGGAGGACAGAGGTGACAAGACACAGTACATATATCCTCCCTTCAGCTTGGAAGAGGCAGATGTAACTGCTGCCCTGACTGGTTATTCCTGGTCTTTCAACCCTCATTTTCATTTCCCTCAAGGGACAGGTCTCTCACTCACCAATTCCCCCATCCCTCTTGGCCTTTGTCTAGGTAGTTCCAAAAGGATTACTTACACCAAGGGGGCTTCTCAGAGCACTGCTGAAGTTGTATGGTAGGTGAATGAAGAGTACGGGGTGGGGAAAATGGGCTATCTGAAGCTTGGTTGCTGTGCATAGACTCAAAGAGGGCTGGATAGGTGGGGGAGAGAAAGGGAAGAAAAAAAAATATATGAAGAAGAATCCAAGACCCACAGTTTTCAACATAAGTCAACCAACTTATATTTCCTCAGGCTGGAAAGAAACATCCTTCACACAATTTTTAATATTTTAAACTTTATATTATGAATATTTTCAAATATATTTTTAAAGTCATTGAATAACTAGTACAATCAATACTAATACACTCATCTCCTATATTTAACACATTAGCCCATGTCAACATGTTGCCATGCTGTTTCATCTATTTCTTCATGCTGAAGTTCTCTAAAATAAATGACAGACATCATGAAACATTTCACCTCTAAATACTTTAATATGCATTTCTAAAATATAAGGAATTTCTCCTACATAGACATATACTACTAATAAACCTAAAAAAATGAAAAATGATACCTGAATATCATGTAACACCTAATCCATATTCAAATTTCCCCCAATTATTTGAAAAATGTCTTTTATAAAGCCTGAGAATATGGCAGATGTTCTTTTTCACTCATGGCCAAAAAAATACCATTTAAAAGAGACACTGGTTTCAGGGTCTTCTGGATGCTTATCTTGCCAAGAAATTTCAGTTTACAGGTAAAAACATGGATAACTTAACTACTTTTGTTTTAAAGTCTTTGAATAATTTTTAAAATTATATTGGTCTGCTTAAAAAAAGGACTCAAAAAAGGGGGATGTAAAGTGAATTTAAAGCCACTTTTCAAAATATTAGGTATTTAAAAAACTTAAAGTCAGCTTATAAATACGAAGTATCATATGCAAAGAATGTGTGGTGAACTTAGACATACTTCCCTCTCCATCAGAGTATGATACAAATGAAAGAAAAATATAGTGTGTTAGTTTCAGAGTTAACACAGGGAAATGTTGATATTTGGGTTATCTGATGAGACTTGTTGGTACTAGTTAGGAAGTATTCTGCTTTAAAGTGTTATGTATTAAAACATTTTAAGAATAGTTTGTGTTAAGTGATAGATGTAAAATATTTTACTTTTGAAATGGTTCCCAGTAAATTATTACTTTAGTTCTGGGCACTTAAACTTGTACTACAAACAAAGGAAAAACCTACTTAATAAAGTATGGTAGATGTGCGTTTTAAAAAAAATCCTCATTTCTCACCTCAAGTGTCTACATCTGACTTTTTGTTCTTTAAGGAACCATGGTACTTTTCTTTTAAAGTCTTGAGTTTCTTTGAATATGCTTTTCATTATGAATATACAATGTTTTAACTGCAGACTGTGAACAGCTCCTTGTGTAAAATTACTTAATAAAAATTAGATTTTTTTAAAAACATGTCTTTTATACTAAGATCTAAACATGAACCATGCATCATATTTGGTTATATCTGCAAAATCTCTTGTAATTTAGGATAGTGCCCTCCTCCCCACTTATTTTTTTCATAATGGCTTTTTGAAAAGAATGGTCAGTTGTTTTACACAATGGCATTTCTCACATTCTGAATTCATCTGATTGCATCTTCATAAAATCATTTAACTTGTTTCACTATCCCTTGTATCTCCTATAAACCGGAAATTAGCTATAAAAGGCTACATTAGACTATTCAGTTTAAATAACTTTGGCAAGAATACCTGAAGAAGTGATCCTGTATATATTATATTATATTATATTATATTATATTATATTATATTATATTATATTATATTATATTATATTATATTATGGGTACATAATGTCTCATTGTTCCACTAAGTAATGCTAAATTTACCAATTGGCCTAAAGTGATTCCCACAAAATCCCCCCATTGTAAAGTTTTCCCCTTCTGATGAGAGGTGATCCTTTGACACCACGCAAGCCCACCAACATTTCTACTAATTGTATTAGTATCCACGGATGATCTGTAATTATTTTATTAGGGGTATCAAGTGATGATTTTCTAATTTTATCAGTTTATTAGCTGTTTTTTTTTCTATAAAGAAATTTTATTAGCTGGCATAATTTCTGTAAAGAAGGGCTTCTCATCTCTTTTTAATAGAAAAAAGATTGTATTTATTCATTTTTAGAGAGAGGGAAAGGGAGGGAGAAAGAGAGGGAAAGAAACTTCGATTGTTGTCTCTTGTACCCCAATCGGGGACTGAACCTGCAACCCAGGCATGTGCTCTGACAAGGAATTGAACCAGTGACTTTTCAGTTTGCAGGACAATGCCTGCAGTTTGCAAAGCCACTCCAGACAGGGCAAAGCTTTCACTCTTCATCTGGGGCTATTTAATTATACTGAACTGCAGTTGTTACTACAAAGGATGTGCTTATTTCTCTTTAATTAGTTTTTAAAGGAAAGAGTTGTTGAACAGTGTTCTCCAATAGTGACAGATGATAATTATTTTGTTTTTGTAAGATTCATTATGAATTTGCAGATTTTTATATATTCAGTGGACTTTAATTAATTACAATAAATTATTCTTTTTAATGCTAAAATATTCCAATTCTGGTCAGTGGGAGCTTCCTCAGGATTGATTGCTTCCATGCTTTTGTTACATGTCCCAGAATCCCTTGTGCCTTCATTGCCCTAGACCATGCATTCTCAACAAAATTAGTTATTGGTTGAGGGTGAAAAAATTCTTAGATATTCAATTGGTTTGTGTCCATCACATGACCATAATACATAAATAAATATTTATGGTATTTATAAATATTTATATCTGTAGCATTAAAATTTTGTGCATTAAAGGTGAAAAAATATGCACTAGACCAAGAATCAGTCATTTTCCCATGGAATCTTGGTAGTAGGGAATGGTATGTAGAGACCAAAATCTATGTGCTAAGGGAGCTCATTGCTACTGCTGCTAATGCCTAATGTTAGAAATAGCACTTTAAAAAAACCTGAATTCATATTCATAGTTTCTATTCAAATTTAAAATTACAGCATTTTTAGGCCCAGGCCAGGTAGCTCAACTGGTGAGAGCATTGTTCCAATAGGCCAAAATTGTAGGTTTGATCCACAGTCAGGGCACATACAAGAATCAACCAAGGAATGCATAAATACGTGAAACAACAAATCAGTGTTCTCTCTCTCTCTCTCCCCCCATCTCACCCTAAAATCAGTAAATTAAAAAAATAAGAATAAAATAAAATTACAGTATTTTAAAATCTTTTGAATTTATACTTGTATCTATCTTACCTTGAAAACCCTAGTTCCCAATAGGAACATAAACACTTATCTTATTTGCATTACTTATCTTATTTGTATTATCTTATTAAAGTTTATATAGTTTAAAAATAATCCAATAACCCTAGCTGATGTGGCTCAGTTGACTGGAGCATCGTACCATAACTGAAATGATGTAGGCACAAGCCTAGGTTGTGGGTTCCATCCCAGGTCAGTGGTTTCTCTCACTCATTCCCCCTCCCTTCCCCTCTAAAATCAATAAATTTTTTTAAAATAGTACCAATATCACTAACAAGCTACAGAATGAGATTAAAATGAGTTTACAGTTCTTTTTGCCCCACTAAAGGCTTTACAGTCAGAGTACAGTGTTCTAAAGTTATTTCTCTTAGTTGGTCTAGCTAAAGGTTTGTCAATATGTTGATTTTTTTCAAAGAATCAACTTTTGGTTTTGTTGTACCTTCCTATTACTTCTCTATTCTTTGTTTCCTTTATCCCTGCTCTAATCTTTATTATTTTTTTCCTTCTGCTAGCTCTGGATTTTGTTTGTTCTTCTTACTTAAGTTTCTTAAGGTATAAAGTTAGATTTTTGATAAGATCCTCCTTAACGTGTTTACAGCTTTAAATACCTTCATAGCATTGATTTTACTGCATCCCATAACTTCTGGCATGTTGCATTTTCATTTTAATTCATCTAAAAGTATATTCTGATTTGCCTTACAATGGATCTCCAACCTATAGGTTGCTTAAGAATATCTAGTTTAACATTGGCTGGTGTGGCTCAGTGGATTGACTGCCGGCCTGTTAACCGAAAGGTCACCAGCTCCATCCCCAGTCCAGGCACATGCCTGGGTTGCAGGCCAGGTCCCCAGTTAGGGGCATTGTGAGAGGCAACCGATTGATGTACTTTTCACACACTGATGTTTCTCTCCCTCTGTCTCCCTGTCTCCCCCTTTCTCCAAAAATAGACAAATAAAATCTTTTTTAAAAAAGAATATATTGCAGTTTGATTCCCAGTCAGGGCCCATGCCTGGGTTGCAGGCCAGGTCCCCAGTGGGAGTCACGTGAGAGGCAACCATACATTGATGTTTCTCTCTTTCTCCCTCCCTTCCCCTCTCTCTAAAAATAAATAAATAAAATCTTTTAAAAAAAGAATATATGGTTTATTTTCCACATATTTGTGAATTTTCTGCTTTTCCTTCTATTATTGATTTCTAGCATCATTTCATTGTGGTTGGAGAGAATATTTTGTGTAATTTCAATTTTTAAAAATTTATTTAGACTTCATTTGTGGCCTAACGTATAGTCTATCCTGGAAACTATTCCATGTACAATAAAGAAGACTCTGTATTACTCCAAATGCAAAGGAAATAAAAGCAAAAATAAATAAATGGGATATCTAACTATAAAGCTTCTGCACAGCAAAAGAAACCTCCAACAAAACAAAAAAGCAACCAACTGAATGGGAGAAGATATTTGCAAACAGTGGCCCCAATTAGGGGTTGGTATCAAAATACTTAAAGAACTCATACAACCAACTCAACACCAAAAAAAAAAATAAATAAATAAACAATCCAATTTAAAAATGGGCAGAAGACCTGAACAAACACTTCTCCCTGGAAGACATACAAATGGCCAAAAGATATAGGAAAAGATGCTCAATTTCACTAGCTATTAGGAAGATGCAAATCAAAACTACAATGAGATACCACCTCACACCTGTTAGAATGGCTATTATCAACATGACAAGTAATAAGTGTTGGTTGTGGAGAAAAAGGAACCCTCATTCACTCCTGGTGGGAATGTAAACTGGTGCAGCCACTATGGAAAACAGTATGAAGGTTCCTCAAACAATTAAGAATAGAGTTACCATATGATCCAGCAACCCCTCTTCTGGGTATCTACCCCAAAATTTTATTTTATTTCTTTTTAGAGAAAAGAGAAGTGGAGGGAGAAAGACAGGGAGAGAAACATATTGATATAAGGGAGAAACATCGATTGGTTGCCTTTTGTAAGTACCCCAACGAAGCACTGAACCCACAACCCACGTAGATGCCCTGACAAGGAATTGAACCAGTGACCTTTTGCTTTACAGGATAATGTCCAACCAACTGCGCCACACCAGTCAGAGACACCAAAAAAATTTTAAAACATTTATTCACAAAGATATTTGCACCCCTGTGTTCACTGCAGCATTATTCACCATGGCCAAGACATGAAACAATCAATGCACCCCTCAATAGATTACTGGATGAAGATGTGGTACATATATAGAAGGAAAATTACTCAGCCATAAAAAGATGCAATGCTGCTATTTGCAACAGCATGGATGGATCATGAGAATATCATGCTAAGTGAAATAAGTCAGAGAGAAAAAGTCAAGAACCATATAATTTCACTCATATGTGGGATATAAAACTGAAAGCAACAAATGAACAAACAAGAATACCAACCAAACAAAACTCATAGACAGAAACAACAGTACAGCAGTTACCAGAGGGAAGGGGAGCTGTGGGAGTAGTTAAGGGTAAAGGGGGGTCAAATATATGGTGATAAAAAAAAAGATTTCACTTTGGGTGGTAAACACACAATGAAATATATAGATACTGTATCATAGAATTGTACACTTGAAACCTATATAATTTTATTAACCAATGTCACCCCAATAAATTTAGTTTCATTTATTTATTTATTTTTAAGATTTTATTTATTTTATCCTTAGAGGGGAAGGGAAGGAGAGAGGGAGAGAAATATCAATGTGTGGTTGCTTCTCTTGTGTCCCCTGCTGGGAACTGGCCTGCAACCCAGGCATGTGCCGACTGGGAATCGAACCATGATCCTTTGGTTCACAGGCCCGTGCTCAATCCACTGAGCTACACCAGCCAGGGCTAAATTTAGTTTTAAAAAAAAGAATCTGTATTCTGTTGTTAGATGGAATGTTCTATGTCTGTTAGGTTTACTTGGCTTATGGTGTTGTTCAAGTTCTCTGTTTCCTTACTAATCTCTGTCTAGCTGTTTATTATCGAGAGTGGGGTATTGAAGTCTCCAACTGTTCACTATTGTAGAACTATTTCTCCCTTCAGTTCTGTCATTGTTTGCTTCAGATATTTTGGGGCTCTGTTGTTTGGTGAGTATATGTTTATAATCATTCTATCTTCTTGATGAATTGACTTTTATCAATATATAATGACCTTCTCTGTCTCTTGTAAAAAAATTTGTCCTAAAGACTATTTCATCAAACATTAGTAAACTCCAGCTCTCATTTGGCTATTATTTGCATGGAATAGATCCTTTAACTTTCAACCTATTTGTGTCTTTGGATTTAAAGTGAGTCTCTTGTAACATACAGTTGGATAATTTTTTTAAAAAATCTATTCTGTTAATCTCTGCTTTTTGCTTGAAGAGTTTTACTCATTTACATTTAAAATAACTACTGATGAGAAAGGGCTTATTTCTGCCATTTTGCTATGTTCTCTGTATGTCATACAACATAGGTGGCAAACACAAGGTCCTCAGGCCGGATCCAGGTCTCCACCTTGTTTTATCCAGCCTGGCACCTTGTTTTTACCTGGTGGCAGCACTGAGCTCTCACTTAACTATTAAGTAGTTACATTTATGCAGTCCTAAAATTACATGTGGCCCTTTGAAGGCAACCGCAAGGCTGATACGGCCCCCCGGTGAAAATGAGTTTGACACCCCTGCCATACAATGTTTTCATTTCTCATTTCCTTTATTACTACTACCTGTTGTGTTTAATTGCTTTTTTTTGTAGTGAACCATTTTGATTCTCTTCTCATTTCTGTTTCTGTATATGTTTTAGATATTTCCCCAGTGGTTACCACAGGCACTACACTTAACATCCTAAATTTATAATAATCTTATTTGAATCAACAGTAATCTAGCTTCAATAACATACAGAAACTCTGCTCCAATTAGGCTCAGTCTTCTCCCTATGTTGTTATTGTCATAAATTATATCTTTATACATTATATGCCAATTAACACAGACTTATAATGATTGCTTTATTGATTCATGTATTAATTCATACATGAAACAAAAAGAAGAGCTGCAAATAAAAAAATACTATAATGCAGGCTTTTATGTTCACCAATGTAATTACCTTTATCAGAGTTCTTTATTTTTTGGTGTGGCTTCAAGTTACTGTCTAGTGTTCTTTCATTTCAGCCTAAAAGCCTCCTTTTAAGGCAGGTCTATTAGTGACAAACTCTCTCAATTTTTGTATATCTGGGAATTCCTTAATTTATCCTCCATTTTTGAAGAGTTCTGCCAGATATAGAACTCTTGGTTGATAGGTGTTTTTTTTTCTTTTGGCACTTTTAAGTACGTCATCTCATTCCTCTCTGGCCTCTGTGGTTTCTGATGAGAAATGGGTTGTAACTCTTATGAAAGATCACTTCTATGGTGACAAGTTACTTTTCTCTTGCTACTTTCAACATTTTCTCTGTCTTTGTATTTTGACAATTTTGATTGGAATGTGCACCAGTGTAGATCTCTTTGCATTTATCTTTCAACTATTTGGTTGTAGAGATTTGGGTCTTTACCAAATTTGAGAAGTTTTCAGCCATTATTTCTTCAGTTATTATTATTATTTTTTTACCTCTTTCCCTCTCTCTTCTCCTCCTAGGGCTC
This sequence comes from Anoura caudifer, assembly GCA_004027475.1. Classification (NCBI taxonomy): domain Eukaryota; kingdom Metazoa; phylum Chordata; class Mammalia; order Chiroptera; family Phyllostomidae; genus Anoura; species Anoura caudifer. Next base: position 88,503 of record PVKU01003679.1, on the reverse strand, counting down.
CCATTATGCATATGTTGGTATGTTAATGATGTCTGACAAATCTCTGGCTTTGTTCATTTTTCCTCATTCTTTTTTTATTTCTCCTCTTCAGACTGGATATTTTTCAGAGGACCCAGCTTTAGGTTTGCTAATTCTTTTTTCTGCCTGCAAATCTTCTAAGAAATCCTCTAGTAAATTTTTCATTTGTTATATTTTCAGCCCCAGATTTTGTTTGGTTTCTTTTTATTCTTTTCTATCTCTTTAGTGATATTCTCTATTTGTTGAGACATTGTTCTTCTGATTTTCTTTAGTTCTTTGTCCCTGGTTTCTTTTCCTTATTTAAAATATTTGTCTAGTAAGTCTAATGTCTGTGTTTCCTCAATAACCATTTCTGTTAATTTCTTCTGTGAATGGACTACATTGTCTTCTTTGCATAGTTTATAATTTTTTGGTTGAAAATTGGACATTTTGGGTATTTTAATGTATTAACTCTGAAAATCAGATTAGCCTCCCTTCCTCAGGGTTTGTTTTTGTTGTTTGCTATGGTCTGTAGCTGTTTGTTTAGTGATTTTTCTAAACTATTTTTGTCAATTTTGTCTTCTTTGTTATGTGTGGTCTGTGAAGTCTTGTTCCTTTAGTTTATGTTCAGCAAGTATTTTGACAAGTGTTTTCTTTGAATGTGCCAGGAACCAAAAAGGGGGAGAAGGAGGGAAGGGAGTAGAAGGAAGCGGAAGGGAGAGGAACTCTTACAGTCTTTGCCAATTGGTCTATGTTCAGGTACTCCTTCAACACTTAGGCAGACTGTTTACAGCACTGCCTTATCCTTCACTCTTTGCTTGTGCCAAGTCTAGAATTCAGCCAGAGGTAAAAGCTTTGGGTCTTCTCATGTCTTTTGTGCTCATGTGTCCTTCCCTAGGCACGTGCATAGCTTTTTAAATTTCCCAGTATATGTGGGTGGGCTTGAATGCATAACTTCCTAAAGAAACTCTCTGCCTAAGTTTTCCTCCCAGGCTTTCAGGATGCCTATGGTTTGCCTCAACTCTATATTTTTCCCTCAGACAGCATATTGTTCATTTATCTTACAATGTTTTCAAGAAATACCCTCTGCATAGCCACATTTATACACTGGGTGAGTTCCAAGTTAGGTGAAACAAAGGTAAGCACCCTGTGTCAGTCCTTCAGGTAGCCCCCACATAAGTTAAAACAAACACAATTCTTTGAGATAAGGTCTGTTCTGCTCTCTCTGGAACCAGGGACCACGGTCCCACACAGATAATATAGGTTGCCATCTTCAAGACTGCTGCCAAAGTGGGGAGATGGGTGGAAAGTCAAGTAAAAATACTGGAAAGCTTCCTGCTACTTTTAGGTTACTTCCTTCTTGATCCAGTATTTTCCTGGGTGTTACAAACCTTTGACTATTTTCTAGGGTTCTGACAAAGTTGATTCTGTCAGTTTTTTCTTGATTTTTTGGCATTTCTTCAAAAGACAAGCCTTTGGAGCTACCTACTGTATGGTTTAATTTTTACATTCAGCTCTCTGATCTACATGGAGTTTCTATTGGTGTATTGCATGAAGTATGGATTCAACTTTAATTTTTGTCAAATAACTATTCAGTTGTCCCAACTCCATTATTAAAAAGTCTGTCTTTCCCCCAGTATTTTAAAATGCTAACTTCATCTACTTCTAAATTTTTTATTTTGTTTGATTGATCTCTGTCTACTCACATACCAATATTACACTGAACTTTTATAGAAGTTTTATAGAATGTTTTAAAATCTGATAGGACTAGTAACCCTTCATTGTTCTCCTTTTCAAGGTTTTCTTGGCTATTCTTGCTTGTGTATTTTTCAGTGAGAACTTCAGACTAATTTGTCTGATTTTAGAAAGCCATCAATATTTTGATTGGGATCACACTAAATTTATAAATTTACTTGGGAAAGAGTGATATTTCTATGATTTTGAGTTGGCTTATGCAATTAAACATTTTTCCCAAGTCTACTTTTATATATTTTTGGAATACCTATCTTTTTAATTGATTACTCATGTTCTAGGAAGCATGGGAGTGAGGCAGAGATAGGAGTACAAGAGAAGAGTATTCTCCATACCTACAGATGCCTGTGCTTGGGATTCAGTGTGGCGCTGGCAGACTCTACTCAAGAATTCACTTACTTGACGCAGGGAAAGGGCATTATGCAGTGTTTCTAGGGGGTAGATGGTAGGCACCATGGAGCACCCTTCAAATCCTGTTAGAAAAGAGATGGGAAAAGTCAGTATTACTCCTGCCAGATAAACCCCAACTGGCCAAGGAAGCATGGAGAGTCCCTGAGAGCCATCAGGAGAGTCCGTGGCTTACGGAGTGTGGGGTATCCAAGATTCTTAGGAAAGGGAACTCTTTAGAGCCCCAAAAGAAATCTATTTCTGTCACCTCCAGACTTCCTAAAAAGTCTACCTGCCAAGGCCTCCAGGTGAATCAAATCACCTCTCATCCTACCTATGGAGAGCCTGCAATGTCCCATGGAAAAATTCAACAGAATCCCAATAGGGTAAGCATCTACATTGCTGTTGCACTTTATGGAGGAATAAATCAAAGGTCCATAGGTAACGGGTGAAACTGTAGGTGTAAATGAGGTTAGGGAGGTCATATGGAGCTGGGAAGAAACAGCAGATTTCAAGGATCATGTATAAGAGAACCAGATTAAGGAAGAGAGCATGTAATCTGAGAAGGGGTTCGTGCAGATATAGGATATGGGTAGAAAGGCTAGAATATCTGGAAGCAAGCAGGGGGACATGCAATACATATGGAGCTCAGCCCAGGAAAATCACATGCATGAACAGGCTTGGGGATGGAAGTTCTTTCTTGGTTATTTCCATCACATCAAATGTTCTCCCTTCTGCCCTCAGCGGAAGACCCCAGACTTGCTAGGATTTCTTTATTCCATCAGGAAAACAGGCAAATACCCTAGAAGAAACAATAAACACTGATTCTCTGCTCTGAACCCAATAATTCCAATGTAGGTCCACCACTAGGGCAAAGGGTTAAACTAAATGTATAATCCTAATCCTAGGGCCTATTGAAAAGAAAGAAAAAAAAAAAACTTCCCATTGGAGAATCAAGAAGCACACATCCCAACCACTTTTTCAGTCTCCAATCTTTCTATGTCTCCTCTACCTCTCCTTCAGGGGAGTAAGGGTAGGCAGGACAGCAATATCTATGCAAGATATAGCCTCCTATTCACCAATGACTAAAACCTCCAAAGAATTATACCTCATCATTGTCTAACTTCTGGCCCTTGTTTGCTTCAAGGAGTCAACTGAAACCTCTGTGCTTCAATTTCTCCATGTACTCTAGTGGCAAGAGAGCAAGAGAGGTACAGTCTCTAGCTCCTCAGAGTGGGTAGAAAAATGCCTGAATTTGAAGATTGTGGTAGTATAAGGTTATAGAGATAAAAATATATTCCAGGGCAAGAGACTACTCTTGTACTTAATAGAACTGGGAATGGGTAGCATTAGGAGGCAGTGAGGAAAGAGGAGCAGCCAATGCTACAGCTACCAGGCAGTCTGGCACCAATCCCATCCAAGCAACTAAATGCAAATCACATAACCTCAGGGTAAATAGGAGAAAGGAACAGGTGGACTCTCCTGCCAAAAGTGCAATAAGCAAAGCAGTCAGTCCCAGCCAGGGTAGTGGCAGCAGCCAGCTTGGTGGTAAGGGGTACCGTAGAGGCACTCGGGGTCATCCTGGCCTGAGCGCAGCCAGTTCCGGAAGAGGCGCAGGTGGTAGGAGCACTGGTGCAGGTGATGCGCCAGCGTGGCATCCAAGGAGACTGGCCGGCCCCCTGAGCAGTCAGAGGAAAAACTGCGCAGCAACTGGACCACAGGGTGCTGGTCATCCAGCAGCTCTGGAGGGGTTGGGGGGTACCACGGCAGGGAGCACAAGATAAAGAAAGAGAAGAGGGAGAGACAATGAGGGGGGCACTGACTGACACAAGCATTACTGGGAAGTGTAGCCACTCAGCTCCAAGGTGAGCTAAGAGAGAAGCAGAGATGGTCAGAGCCACTGGGCATCTCTTGCAGGAAAGAAGTGTTGGCATCACACACTGAGTCTAAAAGAAGTAGGTAGTGAGACCTCATCATACAGCAAGACCCTCCTCCTTCTCAGTGAGCATAATTTACTCAGTGTTTACAGAGATAAGTCACATCATTCTGGGCGGCAGGGCGGTGGGGCGGGTAAGCAGGCTTGGGAGTTCTGTGGGAGGCTTGACTAGAGATCCGGTACCCCGATTGTTCTTGGACAAACTCTGGGTAGGGCCTACTTCTCAGTCTAATGTATTTATGAGATTGGAATAGAGATAAAAAGATTCCAAGTCTCTCAGAGAAGAAGGTCAAGAATGGGATAGGGTATCAAGGTAAAGTTTGAAGTTAAAAAGGCTGATAAAGGGTCAGGCCAGCCCTTCTAGACCAGACTCTAGTGGGTCTAGAGGGCTACAGAGAGGGCTGGTTTTAGCTGGCAGGGGAGATTGGAAGGAAGCCAGGTGTAAAACAGAGCATGTTAAAAAATGGAATCAATATGTGAAAATGCCATTATTGGTTAATCATCCTTTACCTTTGTTCAAATATACAGATTCAAAAAAATGTTTACATAAATCTCAGGATTTGAGAGACTCTGTATCCCTTAAAGTAGCCAAAAGTTAGATAATTTTATATTTTCTTTCCACTGCCGGTGGGTCTAACTGCCCTTCGTTCAGCTGGTCAGTGGAAAAGCCTCAATCCTGAACCACTTATTACTGTTTTAAAAAATATTTTATTTATTTTTTAGAGAGAGGGAAAGGAGGGAGAGAGAGGGAGAGAGACATCAATTGGTTGCCTCTTGCATACTCCCAAATGGGGAGCTGGCTCATAACCCAGGCACGTGCCCTGACAAGAAATCCAACCAGCCACCTTTCTGTTCTCAGGCCAGTGCTCGATCCACTGAGTCAAACCAGCCAGGGAATGAGCCACTTATTATTTTAAGTGCTTGGCAAATTTTTTGGATATCTGTGCTTCAGCTGCAAAAGATTGAAGACAGTGAAAGGCATGTGGAAGGGGGTGTAAAAGAACAGTAGGGAAAAGATCCTGGGGGAAAGATACGGGGTCTTAAGATCTTATGACAGAATGTTGGTACAGAGAAGGTAGGATCAAGGTAGCTGAGAATGAGTGCTCGGAACTCCCAGACCAGAACTGGTTGCACGGGGTGATCCCATCAGACTATGGTTTCCAGAGACCTTAGTTGAATGTCAGGAGAGGTTTCAGCTGCACCCAGGCACTAACTATACCAATGGTGAGACAGTTGTGAGGGTCCCTAGGAAATAAAGGGCTTGACAAATCCAATGGGCACACTCTGACTTTCTGGATGAGGGTGAGCCACAGTCTCTTTTCCACTAGATTAGTTTACTTCAGTGAGTTCAGTGTGCAGTTTAGTAATGGGCCATATTTGTATACTTGACATAGTCACAGGATGTGACCAAAGCTTATCAGAAATAGAGGCAATGATGGGTTGAGAGATGTTTTCCATCAAAGCAAGGAGACAACATAGCCTTGACTCCTTTCTAAAGCCAGGTCCAGTTTTACCAGCTGCTGTTTCAAAGCCAGACATCATGGCAAGGAGATGGCGATGATGGGACAATAGGCTGGCACATTGTTGTGAATAATTTATCACAAGCAATGCAGGCAGCACATCCTCTCTGCAATTGCTGGGTCAGTCAAGCAAGATCTGACCATGGGGTAGAGTGCTCATATTATCCTGACAGTCAAATTAAATCTAGATAATCTTCAGCAAGAGACATAATAGGTCCAAATTTCTCCGACTGCTAACAGGTAGATCCCAGATTCTGGTTCTTAAGGACTGTAGTCTCCAAGCTCAAACATGAGAGAAACAAAAGACAGAAGGCCCCTGAGGAAGTGTGCAGGGTGTTGGAAGATATCTTGAATTTGCTTTCCTGCACTATACCTGAATTTTCCAGGTCTTTCTTGCTCTCTGCCTTTTGGTAGAATTAATTCTTTTTTTCAACTGATGAGGCTGCTAACCAAGGCTTCAGGGAACTAGAGGTATATAGGTTTAAGGATCTGCTTTATGAATTTGTATCTTTTCTCCTACAGCCTAAGAACTAGGAGATCTATGATGTGGCTCTGATTTTAGAGGCCCAAGTTCCTGGTACTATATTCCATACCCTAAGTAACATGTCTCCTAAGTCCAAGTCCAAGGCAGTGGCACTGGGGTTGGCACATGAGGCTCTACTCTGGAGAGGACTGTGGCATGTGAAGGCCAGAAGAGCCTGAAGCCAAATGTGAAGGTACAGCCATGCCAATCTCAATGGAGAGATCCTGTCATAGGCATAAGTGGAAGCTGGGGTGGGGGTATAAACTGAACAAGTATAAGCTAGTCAAGCTCAGAAGATTTCAGCAGTGCCTAGTGGAGATGTATGGCCCAACAAGGCTAAAATCTAGCAGCTGCCACTGGCTGAGAAGCAGGGGATCAGCACCTGGAGGTTTTCCAACCAAAAAGCCTTGCTAATTTTACCTCCCTCACAGAATCTTAGCTCTTGGATGGAAGAAAACCATATAAAACAGAACTAGATTTATCTTGAAGACAACAGACAATGCAGAAAGAAACTAAAGCTAAAAAAGTATAAAACAGGAGATAAGTCCTGGGTTCCCTTGCCATACCCTACAAAGAGACCACAGCCCTTCAGTTTTTGGTCCCCACCTTCAATTTTTGGATCCCACGTTCAGTTTTTGGTCTGCCACCTGAGTGTGGGAAGACCAAGTTCTTCAATATTCTTGAAACATATTTCATTCCTAAGCTCCCCTAGAATCTTAGTAAACACCTCTTCATTTCAAGTTTCTCTGAGACAGCAGTGCCATAGGTAGGCTTTTACATGAAAGCCACATGTAAAAACTCAAGGTACAATTCTTTTTCCTCTACCTACTACCTCCTATTCCTTTCTTTCCCTTTTTTATCCCAGGTCAATCTGGGCTCCTGTTTTCTATGCCCAGGCCCTAGGTTAGTAGTAACATAAAGCAGATGTCAGGAGCACAGGAACCACACCAAGTACACATAATGGTAAGAGATATAGATATGGAGATGGGAAACTATATAGTCAAGACCAATGTCTTTTGGGGTATGCTTGGGAGCTGGGAACTGCAGCATTGCTCCTGAGGGAAACAACTAGTTATCCACTCCAACAAAAGAGTTGGAGGAAAAACAAGAAGATCAAAATTACATAAGCTGAGTTGGAGGTGTGGAGATGAAATGAGGAAAATATAGGAAATACCAGTCTCTTCCTAAGAAGGGGAACCAGTATCATGTTTATACAAAGCCCGGGAGTCATGTGATGGGAAAGGGAAAGTTTTAATTAATGTTTTGGTGATGATGTTGAAAAAAAGTGACACAATGGTGATGATGATGATGACCATGGAAGTAGGACCCTGACTTGCCACAGGAATAGGGCAGCCAGGCTGCAGCCAAGGCTAAGGTTTGTCACACAAGGGACATGTCCCAAGAGGGACACTTAGTGAGTGTTTCATTCATAGACAGCAGGGTGTCAACACAGTGGAAGGAGAAGCAAAGCCAGTGTCAGAACTCAGAGGTTAAGTGTCTGGAAGTGACATGGTGAGGATGAATGATGTTGGGTCAGAAGCAAACGTACCGTTAGTCGGATGCTTTGCAAACGACACAGAAAATCGTTTTACGGCCGGGACAAACAAGAACTCTGGGGAGAAAAGACATCATGGGGATTATACCCACACCTGTCCCCACTTCCTGCTCTGGAATTTGCCAGCAATCTACTCTATTCTTTGAAGTTAGTATATGACATGTTACCACCCCCCACCCTTAGATTCCTGACTACCACATTTCAATTTTTTCTTTGGTATAATCTCTTCTTAGGAATCCATGTGTCATCTCTGCCACCATACAGCCCCACAAACAACCTGAATTTCACCACTACATCCTCTTTCTCATCATTTAGAAAGATGATCTTTGTAGAAACTTTCATCCCATCCCCCAGTCTCTTTCCATATCATCTTTCCTGCCTTAGCTAAGCAACTTCCCCGTCCCTAATTTCCTAAATTTTAATCAAGGCTCCACTGCATTCTTCCTGACCTTGGATCATCCTTCTTGGTCCTTTTCCCTATAGACCAGAATCCAGGAAAGAATACAAAGGTGAAATAAATTGATGCAGCAGGGCTGTATGTGGGAGTTTATGAAGGGATAAGCATAAATAACTAATACTTATATGGTGAGAGGGAATGCAAATGGAGGTGGATGGGGTTTTGGTTCCTTCTCCCCTCTACAACTGATGAAGAAAACTTGTTAAAAGGCCATCTTAAGCATGAATAGTTTTTGAACTATGTCCTTGCTGGAGGACAAATGAAGAAGAGTTACCCCCAAACCCACCCACATACCATCTCGATGCTTCATACTGGCAGGTGGTAGCTTTTTGCCATGGCTGCGAGCGTAGTCCTGAAGATTCGGGGCGCTGGAGGAGCCACCCAGCACTGTGGTGCTGAACAGCCCTGTGCACTGTGAGCCTGCAAGGCCGGGAGTGCATTAGTAGCCACGCAAAGCTGTCATTACCACACAGAAGTACACACAACATCACATGACAACATCAAGACACACACACACTGCCATTCAGAGCCACCATCAGGTGGCTACTACACATAGCCACAAACAGCTTTCACTACTTTCACAGCTACACTGGGCAAGCGAAGTAGGGATTCTCCTTAAGATCTATACGGCAGATACAAGGGGCCACTACAAATGCAGGGTTAGTGATATTAAGGGACTCAAAGCTACTGAAAGGGATAGACTATGCTTTCCATTTGGCTCTCAGGAATACTAAAAGAATAGGCAATCTTTTTAGATAGCCCTAAATTTGATTCAATGTTCCTTACCCTGGATATAGGGTTTGAAAAACCCAGATCTAGTCCATTATGGGTTTAAAAGGAAAGAACTTTGATTGAAACTAGAGACTAAGTTTTGAACACTCCTCTCAAATCTCAAGTTCTCCTATGTTTCAATTACTCCTTAGTTTTTCATCCCAGATTCCCTCCCTTCTATCTCCCACTAGGCCTTTTTACTTTTCCCAAGAAAGAAAGTACGAGACTCACTGAATGTTTAAACCTGAAAAGGGCTCAAAAATTATCCAGTTCAACCTTCTGATTTCAGAGATGAAGATACTGAGATGCAAAAGGGGTCTCATCTGCTTAAGGTCAGACAATTCTAAGCTAGGCTAGAATCCCGGTCTCTTGACTCTGAGTCAACTGTGTTTGACCAGAAAAAAATAGTTTTGTTTTTTTTTTCATCAAGAAGATACAGATTGTTTCTGAAGTGAAGATGGACACAAATTGAAAGGCATGAGAAGAGTTAAGTGATTATATGTATAGCATGCCTATTACGTGCTGAGTACCATACTAAAAAGGACCTAGTAAACAGGAAACAACAAAAAAAGTTGATTTTTTTCTACTTTCAAAAGTTTGTCTTGTAAGCCCTATGCTCAAAGTCAGATGTCCACACATATAAATTCAAAGAAATAAAAGAGAACTCTATTGCCAGTAAGAGGAGTAAATAAAACTTGAAAAATCTCTGAAGCAAATAAATCAAGCCAGTTACTGTCCCAAATATCTGGTCAAGAATAGGGTTGGGACTCATAATTCCCTCTCCTATTATAGCCCATGAGGACAGAATGGGAATGAGGAGATAAGATGGACAACCTCATTTGTGGGACTTGCCCCTCTCCTTCCAAATCCATCTTAACCAAGAACCTGGGTCTGGCTTGGGAACTTAACATTCAAAGGAGAGATGAATAAAGTGGAGAGGGGGTCAGTTTCTTTTGATCCCACAAAGGAGGGGCCACAGTTTCAGGGGTCCCAGCATTTCAGGGTCACCACAGAAATTAAGAAAGCTCAGATGTTGAATATCTCCACCCTGGAATTCAGGACTGCTCTTCTATGCAGCAACTTCTCTGACCTTTCATGCTCAAACAGGCTCTAGAAACAGGGTTTCAGAGAGTGATAAGGGCTACTAAATACGTCCGTTTTTCTTCAGAGAAGCTGAAACTAGCTGGCTCTGTCCCAGACCACCCCACACTTTTTTACTTCCTCCACTAAATAATGTTCTGGTGCAGTCCCGCCAATCCTGCCCAGCCCAGTCCTTGGATCATCTCGGAGGGTAGTCGCTACCTAACCAGCACCATCTATTAACTACCATGTTGATACCTCTTCCTTGTTCTTAACAGTACTCCCACTTAACTGGGACAGACACCCCATCCTCTTTTTCCACCTATCTGAAACCTGTTCTTTACTGGGACTTCTGGGATGAGAAGCCCTTATCACAGATCTACACATCTGTCATTTATTTTTCAAACCACCTACCTCACTTCAGGAATCTAGAAGGCAACCTACTCCCATAAAATTAGCCTGGAAAGTTACCAAAATCTTTCTCCCTCTGTTGGCCTAGATGCTGACCATTTTGGGGCCAAGAAATTGGGTGCCAAGGACAAACGTAACAGAAAAAATGAAAGGAGCTAAATGTAGAGAATAATAGGACAAGAGAGAAAGAGCCAGAGGAGCAAGTCCAGACCCCACACAATTATCTCTAATGGCCACTTCTAGTTATTGGCTCACAAGGCACTGTGTTCAAAGATAGCCCCTCCCAAGGACCACTACCCACCCCCAAACAATACAATACCCTCTGAGGCTTGGTCCTTCCTGCAGTCTTTGTTCTTAGGAAAGGTTGAATGATGTTCTCCACCCCTCTCCAGGAATCAAAAAAAAATCAAGAGACATTCCCTCAAAGTCCTGAGAGAAGCCTCTGCCACTATACCAGTCTCAGATTTGTCCCTCAATTTTCAGGAAAAAAGGAAAAAAATTACAGGATTAGGAGAGGATGAAGGAGTGGGAATGGAGGTGGAAGGGGCCAGAGCAGGGAGATAATAAACATAGGTCTCAGAGGAAGACATGGCACAAATTCTCCAAATGAGGAATATGATACTATGGGGGTCACGAGTACCTCTATTTATAGCTCTGTCTCTGATAACTCTGAAGATTCAGAATCTCCATGGCCCCTTAAGGTCTGGGCTAGACTGGAGGGACAGATAAGGGATGAGAGGAGAAGCCAGAAAAAATGCCCTTCAGCCAGATAAATGGGGGGTTGGTATAGAAAACCAGAAGACAAACACCTTCTTGGAATGAAAATAGTCATGTGGGATCAAAGTTCACACCTAAATATGGCTTCTCCAAATTCACCCTCCCTAGCCCCATCAGACAATTCCCACAATAAAACTCTGAAGAAGAGACAGATACCCCTTTCCAACAACAGGTGAGAGACATTGGAAAACCATACCTAGGCCACTCTGCTTCATCTCTGTTGGTGGTCGTGAAGATGAAAAGAGCCGGTAGCCACCAGGCCTGGAGGATGAAGTCTCAGAAAGCACCTAGAGAAAAAGGTGTCTTTGTTACCATTTGCCACTTCAACATAGCAGTCTAAATAAAACCCAGATCCTGAAGTCCTGCCTGTACTAAGCCAAGCAATGTCAAAAGGTTTGGAAGAACCAAAGGATTTTTAAGGGGGAAGAAGAAGAAAAGGAAACAAAGAATGTATTTTGCAGAGGAAGCTGTCCAGAGAATCTTGTACTAAAAGGCACATTTATTTCCAAGATGCCTGTCCCCCTAGCCCTACCATCCCAAATATGAGAAATCATTCAACCATTCTCAGTTCTCAGCAGAGCAGGGTTCCTTAATCTTTTCTATCCCTCCAGCAGGACTCAAAAAGCCAATCACAATAGCTCAGCCAAAATGAGAAGTAGTAGGGCCACCCTCTTGTCTTTCCATGGGAGAGCTGTGGCTATGGAAACCATATTCAGTTTCTTATCTGAACCATGAAGCCCTCCCTTCCTCTCCTAGAGACACGAAACAGATTTCTAAAAAGCCCACAAGGGTCCAATCATATAACCCCAGACATACAAACACCCACCCCAACAGTGTTCTGAGTCCCTAAATCCCAGAAGGCAAAGACAGGTGCAGAAAAGGGAGATGAGGTAGGGAGGAACACCTCTGTGCAGGACGCCAGGTGAGTGGTGGACACAGCCCGGGGCTGTAGGCCGATGGCTAGAGAAGGCCGGGGGAGGTCTCTGGACCTCCGGCGGGGCCGTCCCCTTAAAGGAATCAGGTCCAGGTTCCCCGTGCACTGCATGTTCATGACCTGAAATCAGACCGGGTAGAAAGCCGGTCATAGCTCCTTTAACACCTAGTGGCTATTGGGCAGACCTAGTTACAGGGCTGGAGAAAATGATCGCCTAGGGCACAGCTGCTATGAAGGTCACAGATTTTTGTATTTTAAAACAGTCCAAAAATATGACACAAGAGTAAAAGAAGGGATGGGGGAATGATGCAGTTGATAGGAATAACACAGAACAAGGAGAGGAACTATTAATATTAAAAGGCTGTGTGACCAAGGAGCATGCAGAAGATTTTCTTGCAAATCTAAAGAATACATCTTGGATAACCATCATCCTAGATAAGCAGCACTAGTAACTGAAAGGAAGAAATGTGATTATAAGAGGAAGCTTCCTTAATTAAAAAAAAAAAAAGAGGAAGCTTCCTGTAGGCTTGAAAGCAAGAAGTCAATCTCATCAAGTCTGAGCAATGATACTCAGAGAGATCTGTCTTTTCTATGTCTCTTAACTGCTTCAACCAGAAGAAAAAAGGGGTTGAGCACAACAGTGCCAGAAACACTGGCAAACCATGTGAATGGGAAGACATTTAGATGTAGAGGAGTTTATTGATAGAATATTATGTCATTCTTCCTATTTGATCTATTTACTTGGTTCTGAAGGGTACTAGTGTACTATGGATACTAAGTTAACTTACACCTCAAAGAGAAAATGATGCATATTCCACCTAAAGAAACTGAGTATTCACGACTTCAAATCTACCTTAAAATCATCAGAAAGAAAAGGATGAGTCCAGAACAGGACTAGTCTGTCTTCTCAGGTTTCTCCAAAATCTTAATTTATAAATTTCTTGCTGAACCTATGAAAGCTAATTAAAGACTCTTCCAAGATGTTCGCAAAATGGAAAAACCAATTCCTTTAAGACAGAGCTGGCACAGAGCCAGGAACAGATCCATCTATCAAAACAGGACTCAAATCAAACAGTCAGAGTTCATGAAACTAGGATAGATCATGGGATCAAAAGAGTGTCACTGGGCCAAAGAGGGAAAGAATCTTTCCATGAAAAACAGACCAAAACCCCAGAACAGTTAGCTGGATACATGTGAGATGTACAACAGTTCCTTTTTCTAGGCTACAGAACTAGGACCAGGGCTAGAGACAAACTCCAAGAATGGCAGAACACGAACCCATAGCCATAAAATCTGCTCATCAGAAGAAAGGGCACTTACTTTCAGACTAGATTCCCTTTCTAGGATGAGAATATAGATAACCCTAAAGATATTAATTTAAAATGCCACCTATTTGCTCTCGTATGAGCTATAATTTTTATCCAAGGTCACAAAGAGATAGAGAAGGCCTAGCCTTTAATATCAATTGTGTTGTTATTATACTTACTGTTTACTGAGCATCTACATGGTCAATATTACTTATATTTAATAGACGAAAAATTGAGGCTTGGCGATGTTAACTGTCCAAGGTCACACAGCTTCAAAGTATCAGACTGGGATTTTTATCCTGGAGTTCATGCTGTTCTGACTATGTTTCCTTTTAAAGAACTGCCTTTTCAAATTCATCCACAGGCCCCCTCCTTGAGCTCATCTCTTAAAATCCTATCTCACAGGCACCTCTCTCTGGCATTTCTTTAATTTCAGAAATAACAACCAGTTTAAAGGAGCATTATTTAGAGACCAGCTTTGAAAAAGAGATGAAGTAAAGCATACCCATCAGGGGCAGGAGTACTCTATTTAAGGTCCCAAGAATCACCCTCCAAAGGGATTGGATATCATGGATATTATCCTATGAGCACTTCTGCCACTTCTTTCCCCCAAGTGCCTCCCATTACCTCCATGGAGCCGGCTTTTCGGTTCCGAATGAGGGGTGATCTCTTTGGGTGGCCAGGACCCTCAGAGGGCTGTGGTGAAGTCTGCAATGCCCGGTCTGGCTCATCTGGTGCCTTCCTTGGGCACAGGTTCTCCATGCTGCCTTGGTCTGTTTTCATCTCCTCATTCTATGCAACAACAGACACAGATAGGAGAGGTGTTAATGGCCTCCAGCCTCCTAATCTCAGACTTCCCAACCTTTTTACCTCCCTGCACTGTTTCCAAGTTTCCCACTACTTGGTTCCTAAATCCTCCAGTCCCAAATCCCAGAGCTCTAACCCACCTCAGAAGAGGCTGGACGGAATCCATAACCAGTCGGGGCACTGCCTTCTTCCTCGACACCTTTCACTCCAGGGCTAAAGTGCAGCTCTACATGGAATCGCTCCTCTGATAAGGGATCCTATGGGGCATCACCAGATGAAGGAGCAGTTGGAAGAGCTAGATATGACAGTGGAAGACCAGGCAGGGACAATAGAGAGAAACTCAAAAGGATATATCCTCCCAGGGCCAAGGTTTCAGTGTCTCACTCCACTCTGTGGCTGGTTCATTATAGCTTCCCTTTAACTATGGTCAAGTGTTATGTACAGGATTCTCATTCCCTCACCACCACTGTTTGAAATTCACCACTTGGCTTGACTTTCCAATCTCCTCTTCTATGACCCTCCCCTCCCATCTCCCACAATAATTCAGCTTTGCTTCAGTGCATACAGTAGGAGATACAAAGATATCTTTGTGCAGGCAGATGAAGAAGGTATATGTGTGACAATTTTTGAGAGAAAAAGACTCATTATAACATTGTCCCAAATTCCACACCCACCCCAATGCTAGAGCTATACATTCTGTGGTATCTCTGGCTCAACACCATTCCAAAACTCTTTTTCTGTTCCAGTAGGAACCTCCTATATGTGCTGTGCCATGCTGTGCCGAAGTGTCACACCTAGCAGGATTCTACAAATTCTAAGGATAAAAAAGTTTTTTTCCTAAAAGGGGATGGAGGAGAAAGAAGGGGCCCTCTCCTCATCCCACCCTGTTAGCTCCTCACCCGTGTATTGTCCTCATAGAGCATGATGACAATCTGGGTCATGTAGTTGAGCTCTGAGATGGCACCAAGGTAAGACAAAGCTCGCTGCCATTGCGCATCCTGGGTCTCCTACCAAACACAAGAAGAGGTAAGCCAATGCTTACCAAGACAGTCAGAGAATGGGCAGAGAAACAAGGGGAACAGAGAAAGCTTGCAGTAAAAAAAAAAAAAAAAAAAAAAAAAAAAAAAAAAAAAAAAAAAAAAAAAAAAAAAAAAAAAAAGAAGAAGAAGACATGAGGAGGAGAGTAAAAGAATGCTGAGAAAAGATGTTCATAGGCTGAAAGAAGAAAGATCCTTACATCAAGAAGACCCCCATAACGGAAGACACTGAGTAGGGAGTGGACGTGGCTTTCGCTGGTAAAATAGAGCCGTGTTCGAACGTGGCGGCCTGGGGAAAGCACTCCTCGGGAGTACCTGAGGTAATAGCTAAGTCACTCACATCATCAGATAATCCTCTTCCCACCCCTCCACACACTGCATCTTCCCATCTCAAACACTTCTCTCCTTTCCACCCCAGGATCCCCTCCTTTTCTTGGTTCCCCAAGCTGTCCCAATCTGGATTCCCCCAAGGGCTCCCCTGACATGCCCCTCCCTCCATCCAGCACCCCTCCCAGCCCTCCCTCACAGGGGATGCAGCTTGTTGACAGACTCATCCTCGTGGGTTCTCTGCAGGTCAAGTAGTATCTTCCGCAACAATGGAAGACAGAAGCCCACGGCAATTTCCAGTTTCTCTTCCCGACTAATCCCGTACTCCTAGGGGCCATAGGCCAGGAATAATAAGTACTCAATGAATCCTGTTTTCCTCTTGCCTCATACTCCCAGGCCCGAGATCATGCCTCTCTTCACCTCTGGTCTAGGACTTCTTTCATACCCACCACATTCCCCCTCTACAGGTTTCTCCTCAGCCTCTTGTACTTACTCAGAGCCAGAATAGACCCTGAGAATTGTAGCAACTCATCTAATTCCTTCTGTAAATTTCCTTGTCCTGGCTCTGATACTGCCCCCTCCTTTCTGTCTTTTCTCTCCTTCCTCACCCAGTGCCCCAATTCCTAAACTAGATCCCTTATATGAGACATACCTGAGGAATGACCACATCAGCCAATGCCTTAGAGAGACGTAGCAACTCTGCTGTGCCTTGAAGTCCCAGGCTTGCATTATGCTGTACATCATACTTGACACAGTCATAGATGTCAGGAATCTTACTAATATCATAGCGTCCACTCTTCTGTCGAAAGTCACGCTCCAGCTTGCTCCAACGCTGAAGCATTAACTCTAGTGTCTCACTGTGGTAGAGCTGCAGGTCTGGAAGGAAGACAGACAGAGAAGCCAAGATTTTACCTCTAACAAAAGACCCTAACAAACCTGAAATAGAACCAGAGAGATGAGGATGCCTTGTCATTTAGGAGAGGACACAGGAGTGTCTGAAAAACCCATCCCTACCTGAAATCTTGAAGGGAACATGGTATTCATACCCACCTACAGACTTGGGGTCCTGCATCCGTTCCCAGATCTGGCGAGTGAGGTTTTCAATCAGGGCAAACACCTCATCACAGACCTTCACAGGATTCTGAATGATAGCCATGGAGTTGAGTAGGGCAGCACTTCCAGTGGGAGCCAGCTGCGGAGTAGAGAGATGAAAAGCAAGATAGGCTCAATGCCAATTGCCCAGATTCCTGTGAGCTTATTACAGGAACTGCTTGCAAATAAGATCTGTTTGTTACCTCTCTCCAATGAGCACTCTTATGCTACTGGGCACACCAGCTGTTCTAGGGCCTTCTGACAAGGGAACTGCTCTAGCACACAGTCATCTGAGACAGGTTGATGGTAAACATCTTGGAGTCCATAGGAAATAAAATAGACTTAAATTCTTTTCTGGGGGGTTCTAAAAAAACACATGGAAAATGCTGGGGGAATAAAGATGAAACACAAATCCCTCAAAATATTCGCAGAATATTTTCATGAGTGGGTAATAAAGATAACATTATTTTATTCCTCTAAACAAGATGTTAGCTTGAACCTACAGTAGAGGTGCTGCTTTAGAACTAGGTACTGACTCAACACAGAATGGAGAGGCCGTAAGAGGATTGTGGATGGAACACACACATTTTCTACCTAGGTCCTTATGAGTTCCATTCTTGCTAGCAAAAGGGAGCAAGGGTGAAAGGGAAGGTGGCCTGGTTTTTTGGGATTTGACATTAAGCAGTGGATAGGAAAATAAGGGAGCAAGGTCCTGCCCTTGTCAAGTCCTGTTCAGAGAAACACAGAAAAAGCCGTTCTCTAGACAATGTGCTCAGCTACTTAGCTCATTTAAGACTCTATTAGAAATGGTTACACAACAGTGTAAATGTACCTAATGCCAATGAACAGTATACTTAAAAGTTGTTAAAGTGGTACTACAATTTAAAGAAATAAATAATTTTAAAAAAGAATCAATCAGACATGAGGAACTCAGTGGTAGAATGGTGGAAAATCATAGTCTGGCACATGATCCCCAGTCAATAGTGGCCTGGACACACACAAAGAAGGAAGACATTACATAATACCATCCACTGTGATTAATACTGTGAGGCAGTATACTGTAGTGGCTGATAGCCTGGGCTCTTAGGTCAGACTCCTTGGGTTCATACTAACTGGGTGACCTTGCAAAGGTTGCTTCAATTCTTTTGAGCCTAGGTTTCCTCATCTGTAAAGTGGGGAAAAAGTAGTACACGTCCATGGTTCTTATGGTGGATTAAAGACAGCCATTAATTTTGTGTCACCTTCCCTTTCCTTTGATTCTAGGCTGGCCCTGTAAATGCTTGACCAGTCAAAAGTAACAAAGTTATGTTGGGCTACTTCTGGGCCTATACTTTTAAAAAGCTTGGAAACTTCTCCTTTGGTGAAATCCATTTTCAGAAGTCTGGCTACCATGCTAGAGAAACCACTTGGAGAAAACATGTGGCGAGGAGAGGCCCTGAGACCAACGGGAAAGCATGAAAAGAGAGAGAGCCCAGCCATCTCAGCATCCTAGCTGAGCCTGCAGATGGTTCCAGCTCCAACATCTGGATAACATCTGGGCGATTTTAAGAAAGACCTCAAGCAAGACCAACTGAGCCTAGAACTGTGAGTAAAACAATAAAATATTGGTTGTTTTAAGTTACTGAGTTTTGGGATAGTTTTTTTATGCTACAATAAATAATTAAAACAGTCTTTCATTCAAAATCCTCGGGACCAGCTGTGTTTGGAATTGAGAATTTTTCAGACTTTAGGAAGTTAATACAGTGCATATGCTATGTGTTACATAACACCTCCAGCAAGGCCTAGGGCATCATCAAACACATTTATATTTATGCAGCAAAATGTATCACTGTTTACACTAAATATCTTAATAGGGGTTAGAAATACTTATCATGTCAGGTTTTGCTGTCAAATGAATCTTGGTGCCAACCCTATAAAAATCCTTTTGATTTTTGAAATTGTGGATAAGAGATTATGGCTCCATATTTATCTCAAAGGGTATGAATTAAATGAGATAATATATGGGAAGCATGTAAAATAGTGCCTGGCACATGATAAATACCATTATTGATCACTACTATTTAGAATTCTAGGAATTTTGAATCAGGGTTATATTGGACAGCAAGATAGGGAGACTCTGACCTGTTCATAATCCTCAGGGCCAAAGGGTGCATCCCGCTGCAAAATATGGTGAAGTTGAGCCTTCACCCGGTGCTGACAGCTGCTCAAGGAATCGCCATCGCTGTCCAGGAGCCCATTCATGTTGGCACTCTTCACCATTTGTACCAAAATGGGCGTCAGCTCCCCTTCTAGAGCCAGAAGGCCCTGGAGGGGAAGCACAAAGTCTATTCGGTTTCCCTCCAGTCTAGTGTAGTCCTCCAAGGCCTAAATGGTCAAATGAGAGCTGGCTAGGAAAACCCAGGTATAGGTCAATGGGCCTACCCTCACTAATTATTCTCAGCTCATTCTCAGTATTACAGAATGGAGTCAGACACCAGAAGAAACTTCTCTGAGTCATCCACAAACACCCTAAAATTTCCCAACTAGTTCTCCAAATTCTCTGCTTCTCTTCATAAAGGACACTGGGGCTGTGGGAGAACTGCTGTGCACACCTTAGCAAAGGCAGCAGCTGTCATCTGGACACGGCCCTCATCAGAAGCATAGATCTTGAGATCATGGCGGAAAGTGCTATGAAGACGAAGCAGCCCACAGCCAGGGAAGCCAGCATAGTCACCTGGGGGCAAAGGGGAGCACCAGGAATGCATGCCATAAATACCCACATGGAAGAAAGAATGCTTATTTCTCTTTTAACTTCACCATTGCCTCAGTCCCTTCATTTCCCCAACTTATCCTCTAATCATTTTATCCCAGTCCTACTAGGTGTTTACTTCCCCAAAACACTCACCCTGTCCCCCAGGGTACATGCAGCGAAAAGCTCGCCCCAGCTCCTCAGCCTGAACACGGCCATCAGGAGTCAGTTCTCCACCCCATTTCAGTACCAGCAAAAGAGATGGGGCCAGAGCCTCCTGCTGTGAGTCTGCAGGAATAAAAGGCAGTGAATAAGTTTAGACTAGAGGAAAATACTGGGGACATCTAAATATCAGGTCTTTTGAGGAGCCCAAAAAGGTAATCTGGGGTAGAGGTCATCTAAGAGTTCAAGAACAAGAGAGCTCAATGATAATGGGAAGGGGGTATTATATCTTACCTTGACCCTCATTAGAAGCTTTTACTCCATGAGGGTAGTAAGTTAACTGCACCTTCCGGTTGATGCCTGAGAAATGACCATACCTGCAGAATAAATTCATAGTTTACTTTCTGTCCCAGACCCCAATTCTCACTGTTATTGGCTCCCTTTTCCTAACCCTTTTCTCACATCTCCAGCACAGACTTCAGCTGCTCTAGTTTCCCAGTCTTCTCTTCGATCTCACCACTTGGTTCTTTCTCCAGTTCAGCCAACAGCAGCCTTGTGATGTCCAGCACCTCCTGGAGGAAATAATAGGGTATCCACGCAGAAGGCCAAGTCCTGGCCAAGTGACCCTTTCATCCTGGTCTCTCATGGAGGCCCCCAATCCCATACCCTCTACCTTTCTCATTGCACTGCTCTTCCAAGCCAGATTCACCATTTTACCTGTAGCTGCTCGGGCCTCTTTAGTTTTAATTTCCCTGTCTTGTAGCCACCATGTTTTTCAAATAGACTAAAAAACCTGAAGAAATAGGGAGAAGCTTCAGTATGGTGTGAGACAGTCAAAGCCTCTGGGATCTGCCCCCCTCCCCGAACCCATTTCCCTCACAGAAACCAATCTGTCTAAACTAGGGCACTCTTCCTACCTTGGGTGTGTCACTTCCATCTTCATTTTCTGCTTGGGGGTACGATCACCATGACGAATAATCGCAATGACACAACGAAGTTCCATCCTAAGATAGGGAATTTTTTACAGCCTCTCTCCCATCCCACCCCTCACCACCTCCCATTGTTTCATCCTATTTGATGTCAAAGAATAGAGGAAAACTATCTGAGATTAGGAATATAGGTAAATTTAATAAAACTGCCTAGAAGAGACCTGGGCTCCACTAGTCAGAATGCACAGGGTCGGAAAGAGACCACTGGTCTGACTTAGGTGACTTAAGTAGATAATTCCAGATTTTTTTACTTTTGCTTACATAGTGCCAGACGTGGTAGGGACAATGGGAATGTCTTCCGCCTCTGTGGGGATGGACCATGGGATCTGGAATTGTGGGGCCAGTTCCCGCATTATGGTGTTCCTAGAAGGAGAAACATGAAGAAGCTGTGTGAAATGCACGAAAGCAGAACTACATGAAGCTCTTGTATAAATGAAGCTCAACAAAACTGGCACATTGTAGAAGAAACTTTAATAAAAGTTTAAAAACATGCAAAATATACCCCCAGATTTGTAGTAAAAATATTAATAAATGTATGGGATTGACAAATACCAAATACCTCTGGGTGGGAAGAAAGGAGACGTAATTAGAGAGGGATATGGAGGGGCCTCAACTATATTCTTAATATTTAATTTCATAAACTCAATGGTGAATGCATGTATACACACCATATTCATCAATTCTTATACATTTTTGATGTTTTAAGTAGTACATGATGAATTTTTTAAAGTCAAGTTGTAAAACAGTATCACAGTAGATCATATTTAATAAAATAGTTTGTTTATACATGGCAGAAAAAGGCATACTATTACATCTAAGACTGTTAACAGTAATTACCTCTCGGTAGTACAGTGTTGGGAAGGCAAAAGGGCTGAAGAGCCCTTTCTCTATTTCCCTTTTTCACTTTTAAATCATTTTTACAATACTTAAATTAAAAAAATGCGACAAAGATTAAATAAAAAAATAAAGCAAAAGCTGTCTCTCTTCTCTAAGCCCATTCTCCTCGGCCCAAACCACTGCATCCCTTACCCTAGAATCTTGGCACAGTCATCATAGTATTTCATCGAATTCTTGACAAAACTGAAGCCATTGACATCACACACAAAGGAATGACCATTGGCACGAAGAAGGTCAAAACCACAAACTGTTTGCTGCAGGGCAAAGAGGCAAGATGAGGACAAGAGAGCCATTCCTCCTTCCCAGACTCCTCCTCCTATCTGTCTCCCTCATTACACAGCACCCTTCACCCCCACGGGACTTCTTCTACCTTAAAAGCTACGCAGACTTTCCTGGCCACCAGCTTTTCCATGGCTGTCAGCATGACTGGATATCGAATCTCTTTCCCTTCACTGTCTCGTTCGACCTTCCCATCCAAAGCTGGAGATTTTCTAGCTTCAGCATGGGCATAATCCGGCCCCACTGTATATACCTGCAGGTACATAGCATCACTGAGTATGCCCAAAGCTCATCCTGCATATGAGAAGACAATGAGTACTAGCTCTACAGACTAGTGTCAGAATAAAAAATAAATAAATAAAAAGACCATGAGGATAAAGAACAAGGAGACTAACATTTTTCTTACTGAGCCCTATTGAAGTATCATTATGAAGGTTTCTCCTAGGGACTCTAGCACTACTGTCTAGTCCAGGGGTGTCAAACTCATTTTCACTAGGGGCCACATCAGCCTCCCTGTTGCTTTCAGAAGGCCAAAATAATTTTAGGACTGTATAAATATAACTACTCCTTAACTGTTAAGGAGTTGAAATTACATTCAGTCCTTTGAAAGCAACCATGAGGCTGACGTGCCCCCAGTGAAAATGAGTATGACACCCTCGGTCTAGCCCTTATTAAGAAATAACTTACCAATATTATACCATCTTCCACGTTCCCCTTGCCCTTGATCTGACAGTGACAATGTAAATATCTACTTTCTTCACTTGTTATCTTCACCTGAATATGAAAGCCACTCATATTCACACTTTATTTCCTATGACCCCCCCCTCCACACACTTCTACTTGCTCCCCAAGCACCCCAGCCCACCCAGATATTTATAACCTCTTAAATCCCTGTATCCACCATAACCTTGACATCTGTGCCATCTGTTGGCATAAACTCCTCATATATGTATGACCCTGTCTTTCGGACGCTGCTCTCAGGAGAGTAAACGCTGCTTCGGCTGCCAATCTTTGAAAGGAAAAAAGAAAAAAAGAATTTTGCCTTTGGTTTGTCCCCAGATCTTCCTGCTTCCCACCCTACAATCTCATTCTTGTCCTTCTATGGCTCTGACTCCCCCACACCTTACGAAAGAGGCGCTGGCTTCCTCCTCCAGCTGAGCTGGGGTAGTAGATGTAAACATTGTGGTCCTCTGCACTCACTGGCTTCTCCACAAAAGGCTTGGGAAAGACAGCTCCATTTACCTCTACATGGTCTTCACCTTCTATCAGGTTGCACTCTGAAAGTAGGTTTGTGGTCATTCCTAGGATTTAGGATTGTAGAATTCTTCCAATTCCTTTTTCTCCAACTTTTAATCTCCATAACCCTCAAATTTCTACGACCATGTCTTAGTAATAAATATGGTAATATCTATATGGTACATAGGTATAAGACTATCTATATATAAGGCCCAAGGCTGAGTCCAAAGATTCATGGCTCTAACTCTACCCATAATCTAATAACCAAAGCCTCACTTGGATAGGTGGCATGTATGAGATGTCTAAAGGATAAAGTGCTGGGTTAAGTCATAGAAAGCAAGGCTGGGCAGGACTGGACAAGACCAGGTACTCACCCTCAGGCCGCGCAGGGTCACGGTTGAGCACAGCGTATCGAGGCAGATCAATGCCCTCCTCCTGCAGGATCCGGTACACCTCCCTCCTGTCACCCCGGAATAAATTAGCTGGGAGAGGTAGGGATGGTGACTATGGGAAGGAGCTAGAGATTTCATTTGCTTAAGAACTGGGAGATACTAGGGTGCAGAACTCAAGAGAATATGGAAAAAATTAAGCATGTTTAACTCTGCCCCTCCCAGAGTGGGTTCTTTAAACAATCATACTCTCAGGGCCACCCATCCCACCAGTCAGCAGAAAGCCATACCTATCCTGAATGTAATACTGCATAGCCAGGTCATTGATAAGAAAGGGGTTTCGAAGCTTGGAGTAAGCAACAGCTTTGTCCAGAGGGAAGCCTGGGATGGAGAAAGGAAATAGAGACCAAAGAAAGAAAGTGAAAGAGAGTGAGAAAACAGCAAGAAAAATAGACATTAATTAAAGCTATTAGTAGCCATTGAACTCCTCTACCATCCCATCCCTTATCCTTCTGCCCAACTTCCCAAGTCTAGAATGTCCATCAGGAAAAAATTTTTTAAAAAAATTATTTTTAGGATCCCTCCAGGAACTCAATTCTCTTAGAGATCCTAAGAGTCTTAGAGCTGCCCTGAGGTTCAATACGGTCTTTATGTTACCCACAGCAACTCCACCAAGATGTAGGGAAAGCAAACCACTTTGCACTGCTCTCTAGTGTGTCAGGAAGAACTGAAGCCCTCTTCACTATTTGACAGTAAGAACCTCACTTCCCAGTCCAGCATTCCCCCACACCTTCCCCATTCCTTCCCATTTTCCTTCACAGACCCTAACCTTTAGAGTGGAAAGAAATGAGGCAGTGGCAGGATGGCCAGTTTTCCACAGGTTCATTGAGAATCACATCTTCTCCCAGGATAATAACAGTCAGGTAGTCAAATCTGCAGAGTCGCTCTAGGATTTGGGTCATTGGCTTGGACTTGGATTTCTTGGTCATGGCACAGATGCCAACAATGATCTGAGGTTCAGGAGGCTACAGAGAGAGGAGCTGTCAGGAACTCAGGGACTTCCCACCTGGACCATCCCTATCAGGAACATCCCTATCAGGAACGCTGTCTCATCTCTTTAGGGCACAGTTTCTTGCCAGGGTAAAGGTTGCCTCCTAACTTAGGTCTAGATTGGGGTGCCTGTAGGGATTCCTACTGTTTACAGATAGGAGCATTTCCATAATAGGAAATGTGCGCTCAGGCAAAAGAGCCAGAGGACCAATAACCATGAGACAACATGGTAGGGGTTTCAAAGGGAGGAAATCCAACCAGTCTCCACTCCCCTTCCCCTTAATCAAGATGGGGCTTATTTACTAGAGGAAGTCTATGCATTTGGAAAGAACAGTGAGGTGCCTCCATCCAAATGGAATCTCAATTCTCTATAACAGGGGTCCCAATACCAAGTTACATCATTTTCTCTAGTCTTACCACTTCATCCTCCTCATCCTCAAGGAGCTCGCTGTTGCTCTCTTCTGTCCTCATGCCTATTCGATGGGTGCCCAGCCCCTCATCTCCAGCTCCAAGGAAGAAGTGGGCTGTGGCACTTTCACTCTCACTGGTTGGCAGTGACCACATCCCCGCTGGAGCACCCACTCATCCCGCTCTGCTGTGGAGGGTTTCCCATTAGCTTAGAATCCAAGCCCCATAACAGTAGGTGTGGGTGGGGGATGGGGAGTGAGGAAATAAGAGGGAACTACAAGGGAACTAGGGGAAACAAAAAAAGCTATGGTAAGAAAGGATCAACCAAGGAAAGGAGGCGCACGGGTTAGACGTGAAAGGAGCAGAGTCTGCCTTTTCAGTCCCTGCTCATCCCACCTTCAACTGTGAGACTGATAAGAGGATCAGTAGATTAACCCTTACAGTGCTGGCATGTCCCTGATTCTGCCAGCAGAAAATAATGGTTAACTCCAGTAGCAAATGGGAAAGGCAGTTCCTCATGGAAGGCCACTGTTGATTCCTACGAGAAAAGGTTAAAGTGACATTTCAAACTCTGAATTCATTCCAAAATGTTCCTAGCTCTTCTCCATTTCCCCACAATACTGTTGAACTCAGTGATTTAATTCAACGGCAGAAGGATGAGAAAGATCAGCTGCCCTTGCCTGTAACCCCCATTTTCAATCCTACCAATGGATTAACTAAAAAAAAAAAAAAAAAAAAAAAAAAACACTTATTAAAAGCTCTATATATTCTACATATTACGAGAACATTAAAATTCTCTGTTCCCCCTGTCTCTTCTTCATCTGCTCCACCTTAAAAGATAGATGCCCAAGTTCAAAAAATCTGTTCCAGAAGAAAGGTCTGATATTGGTTGTGAGGCTGAGGATACAGGCACCCAGTATAACAGCCTCCAACCCATTCTCAGACTGAAATTTCAATCTTCTATCTACCATCTTCTAGTACTAAAGACCTAAGTCTGGTCTAGGCCAAGGTCCCTCACACCAGAAGCTACAGTGGGAAAAAAAAGTCCTGCCTAGAATCAGAACAACCTGACAGTTTTACCTCTGCATGCATACACCTACAGTAGTGGTGCTTAATCAATTGTGAATATGCTGTGCAGGGGACATATGCAGGAGACATTGTTGTTGCCACATCTGGGGAGGTGCTATTGGCATCTGGTCAGTAGACACCAGGGATGCAGCTAAATATTCTAAATGCACAGGGTATTCCCCCACAACAAAGAAGTATACAGTCCAAAATATTAGTAGTACCAAGGTTGAGAAACCCTGACATAGAAAAACTCTCCCACATAAAATATGTGCAGTCTCACTGTTAGTAATGGGAAAAACTAAAAACAACTTAGATGTCACAAGCAGAAGAATGGATAAATATAATGTAGTATAGACAAATGATAGACTAACAGCAATTTTAAAAAATGAATCAAATGTCACAGACAGCTTCCAAAAGCAAACTGTAGAAATACATATAGCATAGTTCCATTTGAATAAATAAAAATATTATGTAACTTTATGACTGAATTTATAATTAGTAGAAGTATAAAAAAGGACTGGAAAGACAAACATCAAATTCATGATGGTGGTCCCCTCTGAGGAGAGGGAAGAATGGAACTGAGAAGAATTCAAATGGAACTTCACAACCCTAACTTTTAATGTTTATTTCAACCTTAAAAATCTAAAGCAAATTATACAAAAGGTTAACACTTATTAACACTAAGTTGTGGGGATATGAGTATGTTACTCTTTTTCCAAAAATAAAATTTAGTCACACATCAGTAACTTTCCACATTCTCCAAAAGTTCTCAGAAATACTGACTGATGATTCTTAAGAAAAGCCACAAACTCCTTAAGTTAGTCTTAATTTAGGGGTTAATTTAGTCTTATGGAGTTTTAAAATAGCCTTCAATAATAATTACTTTCTGTATTTTTATTTAAACCCTTCCATTACAAGTGGGAGTTGCAGCTTTGATTAGAAAGGTACAATTAACCTTTATATAAAACTCAACCTTTCTAGTCTTCACCATCTGCTTGTCGTCTCCCTTGCTCAACCACCCTGGGTGTACAATATTCTCCTTAGACATAACATTTCCAGTTGTCTGCTGCAGGATATATACATGTGTGTATCCCCTCCTGATTAATACACTACTCCTTTTCAGTGACCTGACCCAATTTCCTCGACTTGTGGCATTCCTAAAGTCCCTGTATAGTTTAAACATGCATAATTTCGTTGCAATCTTTATCCTTTCTCTGAAACAGGAGCTTTTCCCTCATGTTTAAGATTCCTAACCTTTCACCCTTTTTTCCACTCAGTCCTTCCTAGTTTTCTATGGAATGTACAGTCGTGTTCTTGAAATTCTGTTACAACTGTGTAACAGGGGATAGTAACAGAAAGGGAAAGAAGAGTCTGTTCACAAGAGAGATGAGAGGTCTAAATTCATAGCTAACAAAGCAAAAATAGAAGCCTGACAGAAATAGCTATGAAATAATCCAGGATTTATTTAGATGTACCTCGGGGAGAAGGTTGGACTTAATGTGGTGTTCCAAGAGCCAGCCATTCCCCTGTTTTCTGTGCTCTTCTCCCATTCTCTCTCACCCAATACTTTGTTGCAAAGGAAAACTTCAGACTCTACATTAGATTAAAGGGCAGTCTTACTGCTGACGGAGGACAGGATCGGAGGGAGGGAGGAGATAGGTCGGGAAGGAGAGAGGGAGGGGCAGGTGGGCAAACTTCTCAGGAACATGTATGCTAAATCAGATCTGGAGAAGGGGTAACTTCTTTATCCCTTAGAATTTAAGGCTGCTTGCAGTAGTCTTCTAATTTCCTTAATCACCATCCACTTGATGGAGGGCTCCAACTGGGGTGAAGGGGAAACACCAATACTGCGTTCAGGCAGGAATACTTCCAACTACTGTAAAACTCCTCAGGTCACCAACACTGTCTCCTTCCCTTAGTTCCTTCTTGATGCAATATTTTTAATCCTTCATACATACCCTTATTCTGACACTGATGAACTGTGCTGATGCCCTTGTCCTCAATATCAACTCATACTGCCTTCTTTCCCCAACTTGCTAAAATGACTCTTCATTGACTCCCCTAACCACTCCCATCACTGATCAACTCAGCCAATTAATAATCGAACTATCCTCTCACTCACTGGTTCCCCAGCATTAAACAGTCCTTCAAACTCACGGATGAGTCACCACACTCGGTGACATATTTATAGGGAACCCTCAGTGATCCCCCCACAAGGACTGCCCGAGATTCATACTTTCCTCACACTGCCCCTCTACAGACTACCGTTCTCCTCTCTGCAACGACCCCTTCCTCAAGCTGACCCTCCAGTCTGACTCCACTCCCACTCCTCACAGACTCTCCTGCCAGACCTCCTCCCACGCCAGCTGCTCTGCTCACACAGACCCTCGAGCACTCCTCCTCTTGCCGACCCTCCTCTATTCTCTACTCGCACAGCTGCCCGGCACGGATGCCGCCCTTCAGTCCGGACTCCGCTAGCCTTGGCCCGCCCCTGCCTAACCCGCTCGCCCTCCCTACGGTGACATTGAGGCCTGTCCGTAGTGCTCCTTCCTGCAGCTGCCCCCATCCGTTACTAACCAAAGTCCTCAGCACCAAACAAGCCCACTCTCCCCAGCCCACCCCCTCAGATACCGCCCCCAGCCCCCAGCCACTCCCCCACTGCCCCCGGCCCTCACTCACCCGCCTACCTGCGCTCGCGCAGCCGAACATGCCGGCAGCGACACCTGACAGCAGCCCAATCAAAGAGCGACTTCTCTGCGATGCCACCAATCAGCGGAGGGCGCGCACCGGGCAACACAGTCAAGCTGCGTTGGCCGGAGCTTCTGCGTGGAGGAGAGTGGCCCTTAGTGGCTCTGTGGAGGAAGTGCAACCTGATGCTCCCTCTGATTTCTAACTGCGTGGTCGCACTCCAGATGCTTCGTCTAGACACCTTGGAGTGAGACTGAGAAGGTGGGGTGCGAGGAGGTGAAAGAACAGGAAGCCAGATGCGGAGGAAGAGACAGAGTTTGTGCCTCTGCACTTCCTTGACAAAACTAGGTGTTTGTTTGTTTGGGAAGAATAACAGGGTATGGTATACCTACCTAAGAGATGCAATAAATATAAATTGGAAATGTTAACAGATGTACACAAGTGAAGGGGAGATTGGAGACAAAAACAGAGATGTAGAAACAACAGAAAGTTAAGGGATGGGACAGAGAATATTATGGAGGAGTCAGGTAAATGGATGGACATGGGAGACTGAACACGTTGATTCCTATCTCCTCATTTTGCTCGCTATCTTCCCTCTAGATTTGCTTGACTCCTGGCCTTGCCTTTAATAGCTGTGCAACTTCGGACAAGTCACTGAACTTCCCTCAGCCTCCATTTTCTCATCTGTAAAAGAATGGAATTAAAAACCTAATTCAAAATGTGCTGGTTGTGTGGAAGCATTTTTATATATGTTTGTATTGTTATTCTCTTTGCAGCTTCACTTAGATTTCCCTGATCAAAACAATTCCAAATTCCTTAATTCTTCTCTGAACCCTTTGGGATCTTACCACTTTTTCAGTCAGGTGCCTATTGAGTATAATGATACTGACCCCAAGGCTTCCCAAATGGGATAGAGATGATTCTAGGGACTGATTCTAAGAGAAATAGATGCCTCCTTGGTTCACACCTAGGCTCATATCCCTTGCACCACTCCAACCCTTTGAACAAGTTATTAAAGCATCTTCTAAGTAATTAACTTGTTTTCTCATCCTCCTGAAAATGTAGACTCAGTCTCTAGTCATCCATTGGAACAATTCAATTCAATGAAATATTACATACAAGAGTTCCTTGCAATTGTATAATGCTTTATAAATATGAAATATTATTGGTAATACTTATTATTAAATAAATACATATATAGATTACTTACCATATGTTGTAGGAATTTTTAAAAAATGAGTATTAATATATTATAGTCTGTTAGAGCCTCACAAGAAATAAGACAAGTACACAAATACATAGCTTTTCTCAGTGGAGCTATTATTCAAATTTGGGCAGGAACTTTTCAAACTTGAGTGATTTCTTTACTCCTCTAGGCAAGTCTTATTTTTCCTTCTGTAATTCTCTCTTCCTGCTTCCTTCCTCTTTAATCTTAGTAGCCACCCTCTCAATCAAATAACCCTGCTGTTCTGGAGTGGTTATCTCCCTCCTTTACCAGGGTAAGTATACACCATTCCAAGTAATTATATATGCTTACTCATAGCTACTCCTCAATCTAGATAATGAGCCCCCCACAACACAGGTAACATTTTGCATATCTGCAAGAGTGACCACACGTCAACTGCAGAATTCAATAATTGCTCTCCTACCAGAAGAAGGAGTTAAGTGATGATCCCAACAGTGAGGTGGATGGCTTTTAAGGATACTCACAAATGAGGAAAGCAGGAGAAAGAACACAAGGGAAGCCTGAGAGGAATGAAAGGAATGAGAGTATTGGGGTGGGGTCTCATCACTGAGGCCAGAGGACAATGTGAAAGGAATTTCTCTTTCTCCACTACTCTCCTCTAAGAGTTTCAAGAATCTTACTGTCTAGTGGGTACACCAAGATAGCTGAGGGAAGGGACCAATGCCACCATGCCTACCCCACTTTAACTGACCCTTTGTACTGGTGCCCCACATCTCTATTTCAGCTCCAACGTTTACTCTCCTTTCTGCCAGGACAAAAGTTGTCACACCAAAGTTATACTTGGAGCTGTGGGAACAAAGCCCTCTTAAATGTAAGGAGAGAGAGAGGAGGAGAGGAGACCAGAAGAAGGTGGAGATTTCCTGGAGACTTTATGCCCTTGGATACCACTACAGCTTACACTCTGGATTAGACAGCATTAGGGAGCTGAGAAAGAAAACACATGTGGTGCTTGGAGACTTGTGCCTGCCTGTTCCACTCCTACACCCAGTCATCTCACCACACCCTTCACCTCACCTTACACTCCAGTCCAGCCCAGGAACTGGGAGATTCAAAGAGGGAAGAAAAGAAAGAGGAAACTGACAATTCCCTGCCCACCTCTACCCTCACATCGGTGCATTCAACAGGTAAGCAAGGTTGCAGAGACTTCTCAGAAGGAGCCCTGGGAGCAGCAAACAGTCTGAGCCCGGAAACGGCTTAGAGAAGGAAAAGATCAAAAGTGAAATAGAGGTTGGAAAGGAGAGTGGAGGAGGAAAAAAAGTGGGGGATCCTAAGAAGTGTAGGCAGATTATAGCAGGGCTTCAGATTAGGGGTCAGGGTCCGGGTTGGGGAACACAGCGTAGATGGGGTAAGAGTTCATGCTTTCCCTGATTCCTCTCAGCCTTGTAAAGAGAGCGAGCACAGGTGTGAAGGGAGGAGCCTTAGTCCTCTTCCTGGTTCTAAGGAAAAGGTGACCTTGAACTAACGGGTGTCGGGTGTCTTTCCCACTCTCTTCCTCTAACTCTTTCTCTGTATCTTCATATGGTATCTGTGTTTACTCCACGGTTTCCCCGCGGCCTCCTCTCCTGGGAAAACGGAGAGGTTGTTGGGGCCGATTGAAAACAGAGAAGAGGTTGGGCAATGTTATCCTTTTATACCCCTAGAGTGACGAATCGGGATTCCAGTTAAACCGAGAGGCTTGGGGGAAGGGTGTTCTGACAGACCCCTTGGGTGCTGTTCCTCTCTTTGGTGCTGAAATCTGGACAACCTCATCCCAGGGGTGCAAATCTCCGGCCCCCCTAATCTACCTGGCAGATGCTGCCCATCTCCGCCTCCGCACACCTAGCACGGGCGGGCGGGAAGGCGGGGTCTGAGTGAGCCCCACCCCTGGAGACTGCGGCTGGGGCCTCCCTCTCGCTGCCCGCCAGCCTGCCAGTCACCAGCTCATTGCGCCTCTCCTGCAGTCTGGTTGGTACCAGCTCCCCTCCAGCCTTCACTCTGGGCCCCATTTCGGCTCCAGCCTTGCACCCAGTTCCAGCCCTCAGTCCTTCCCGGCTCCTGCCCCGAGCCAGCTCCTGCACCAGCATTCTACAGGAGGATCCTCAAGCCATGGCTGGTCCCTTCTCTCGTCTGCTGTCTGCCCGTCCGGGGCTCAGGCTCCTGGCTTTGGCCGGAGCTGGATCTCTAGCTGCTGGGTTTCTGCTCCGCCCGGAACCTGTACGAGCCGCCAGTGAACGACGGAGGCTGTATCCCCCGAGGTATCAGTGTCTGAGCCCCTACCCTACCCGCGGGAAGTGGGGATGAGAACAAAGATGGGGATGGAGATGAGGACCCGGGCAGCAGAGAAGGGCTATAATCACGAAGGCTCTGGAGTAGGGTGGTATACAGTCTGGAGATCTCAGTGGGGTAGGGGTGGAAGCTAAAGCGTTCCTGGGGACTGTAACCTGCAGTCCCTCCCCCCCAAGACCAGCTCTGGTCCCATGAGTTCTGGCTGCACCCACCCACTCTGTCCAAATTGAGAGATCAGGAACTATCCTTTTTGATCTCCTTCATCTTTTCTTGTTCTCCCCCATTTCCTGAATTTTCCTCCTTAGTCTTTCCCCTCCCCCATTTGTAGTCTTATGCTCATGGGATGAAAGAATTGAGCAGATCTGGGGGAATTGAGCTGGCCAGTCAGAGAAAGCAAGAACTGTTGGGAAAGAATAGATCATGAAACTCCCTAATGAGATTACCAAGGTTAGCCTCCCTATAATCTTCCTTCCTCCCAAAGAGCACAGCCAGACACAGCTAACTGGACAGCTCCTAGCTGACTGACCTGGGTCTAGGCCACTTGTACTCTCTCTTCATGGTTACTGGGTACCCCCTCCCTAGTGCTGAGTACCCAGACCTCCGAAAGCACAACAACTGCATGGCCAGTCACCTGACCCCATCACTCTATGCCCGGCTCTGCGACAAGACCACACCCACCGGTTGGACACTAGATCAGTGTATCCAGACTGGCGTGGACAACCCCGGCCACCCCTTCATCAAGACTGTGGGCATGGTAGCTGGAGATGAGGAGACCTATGAGGTAGGGGGCCCCCATACCTTCCCTGGTGATCCAGCTCATCTTCCCAGTGATCCCAGCTCCTTCTGCCTAAAAACCCCTCACTTGCCCTTGAAACTGTACCATCTATACTTATGTTTTCTGACCCAGGGAAATCAATCCACATTTAAAGACTGGGAGGGGATGCCCCCTCCTTAACTACCCTCTCCCTCTTAATTCCCCCTCAGGTATTTGCTGAGTTGTTTGACCCCGTTATCCAAGAGCGACACAATGGATATGACCCCCGGACAATGAAACACACCACTGACCTGGATGCCAGCAAGGTGGTGAAATATTCCACTTCTGATTTGCATTGCCTTATGTACAACACTCTGTTTCTCCAATCCTTAGTTATTTCCTGACTTATGGTCATTATACTACTGAGCTTCTAGTCTTGGTTGGAGAAAACATTTTAAGCAGCAGATATGGAGAGGAGAGGGTGGATGAGAATGACCATACTGCAAGGTGGGCAGTTTGGAGGAGGGAATCATGCTGTCTTCTTCAGTTGGGGTGCTTGTCCAATGGGCTTCTCCTTCTAAGGTATGCAATGAAGACTCCTCTAGTCCTTAAGCTTTTTCCTTCCCCCCAACCTTCTGTTCCCACACACTGTGTTTCTGTGACTTATATTAATTTATCTTATTCTACAGATCCGTTCTGGCTACTTTGATGAGAGGTATGTATTGTCCTCAAGAGTCAGAACTGGCCGAAGTATCCGGGGACTCAGCCTGCCTCCAGCTTGTACTCGGGCAGAGCGACGAGAAGTGGAACGTGTTGTGGTGGACGCACTGAGTGGCCTGAAGGGTGACCTGGCTGGTCGTTACTATAGGCTCAGTGAGATGACAGAGGCTGAGCAGCAGCAACTTATTGATGTGAGGGGCCTTGAGAGGGACCTTGGGAGGGGGAGCAGATGGAAAGAAGAGTCAGAGGGAAAGCTGGGCCAGATGAGATAAAACAGCTTTGGGAGACCTAGGGAGAAAATTCTTAATCTAAGTCCCTTTACTCTTCCCAGGACCACTTCTTATTTGATAAGCCTGTGTCCCCATTGCTGACTGCAGCAGGAATGGCTCGAGACTGGCCAGATGCTCGTGGGATCTGGTATGAGGCTTACCTTACCTCTTTTGTCCCTGTGTCCTCATAAGTGCATTTTCCCCTCTATCTCCTCCAATTCTTGCCCTGCCTATTGATCCCTATCCTTCCCTCTCTTCTGCCCTCAGGCACAACAATGAGAAGAGCTTCTTGATCTGGGTGAATGAGGAGGATCATACACGGGTCATCTCCATGGAGAAGGGTGGCAACATGAAGAAAGTGTTTGAAAGATTCTGCCGAGGCCTCAAAGAGGTTGGAGAAGAGTATATAAGGGAACTAGGTCAGGGGGACATAAGAAAAAAAACAAATGCTAGTACATGCAGATTGACCATATACTTTATCAACTAACCCAGGACACTTTTGATAGTGAAAAAGATCACTATTAATCACTCCAGGACAATAGGTATAAATCAAGACTGTCCAGGGGAAACTTGGATATATGGGCACCCTAGGAATAGGAAGAGAGAATGTCAGGAGTCTAAGGAAATAAATAAAGTAGCTGCCACATAATCTGAAGAAGGAATAATAGGTGGTAGGTCAGTGCCTAGGGTGTGTGGTGGGGGATGGTGGGTGTGCAGATAAAGAAAAGGTTTGAGCCTGGCTGATGTATAGAGCAAGAGATTGGTGTGTTCCTGATTCTAGTGTAACCACCCATTTCTCAGCTGAGTTAGGCTTGACTTTGGACTCTGTCAATCCTCCTAAAGTATCATGCCTAAGTTTTAAACTGAGAGTGGGTGGGAGGGGAGATGGGGAGAAGGTGGAGGATGAAATGGCTTAAGAAGCTCCAGAATATGTGTATCTACCTGAAGGGTTGAAGTGAATCCTCAATCCTGTATGGATTGGGTATCCATAGTCAATTCTAGATTAGGAATTTCAATAAACCAAATTCTTATTGTATGTTCTCATATATACAGTTCTATTTTGGACTGAGAGAGAGAGAGAGAGAGAGAGAGAGAGAGAGAGAGAGAGCGCACACATGCTTCTTTCTTTTAGATTCTAGCTGGGAAATTTCTACTGTTTTTGGCAAGTAATAGATAGCATATTCTGACTTTAAGTGGGTAGAGAAGTACTTTTAAAGTTATGTGCCACAGGTTCCTCATCTATAAAATTGGGATAATAAGACTTCCTATGTTATAGGCTGTGGTGGGGGTTAAATGAGATCATAAATATAAAGTACCTGGTTCATAATAAATGTTCAATAAGGTTTAGCTGCTGTTATTATTCTAGATAGAAGCCTTTTCCCCATGTTCAGCATGTAAAATATTCCCCTATGCTATGGTTCTTCCTGAACTATGAACAGGGTCCCCTTTACTCATGTGAGGTAGTGGTCTTCATGTCCATCATTCTGGCAGATCTCCTGTCTCTTCAACCCTAATAGTCATCTTCGTGATTAGGATACTTACATGAAACA
This sequence comes from Anoura caudifer, assembly GCA_004027475.1. Taxonomy (NCBI): domain Eukaryota; kingdom Metazoa; phylum Chordata; class Mammalia; order Chiroptera; family Phyllostomidae; genus Anoura; species Anoura caudifer. Next base: position 53,135 of record PVKU01003679.1, on the reverse strand, counting down.
AAAACACCCTTCCAACTCTCCCCCATCCCTGCATACCTTTGAGTCTGGCCCTTCTGCACTTTTTCTCTGCTTTCTGGTATGTACTCCTTCTCCAGCTAACAGAAGGCTCTCTTGTCTCTTCCTATTGCAAAGCCTACTCCTGTCTTAAAGGACCCTCCCAAGCTCTAGGCTTATTAGCAAAACAAAAATAATCAATGCATGCAGAGCTCATTGAATAATCAACCCTTTCTCAGTTCAGTTCAACACTTCCATTTCCCTACTAGACCATCCTTAATGCATCATTCCCTCAAGTTTCTCTTCTTCCGCACACAAGGTATTTTTCTGGGATCTCATCATTATTGGCTTAGCTTATATGCAAAATGATAACAAACCATTTCCACCCCCCCCAAAAAAAAAAACAAAAAACAAACAAAACTGAGCAATGTCATTCTTTCACATCCCAAGCTTCTGATTCTAGACATATTTTTAGAGTTCCTGTGGGTCTAACTAAAGCAGGGTCCACATATTCCTGACTTTTCACTAACAGCCTTTGTGAACTCAGGTTGAACGGCTGATCCAGGAGCGTGGCTGGGAGTTCATGTGGAATGAGCGTTTGGGATACATCTTGACCTGTCCATCTAACCTGGGCACTGGACTTCGAGCAGGAGTACACATCAAACTGCCCCTGCTAAGCAAAGTAAAGGAGTTGAGGGGTTAGAGAGGGGTGTGAGTGAGGAAAGGTGGCTGTGTGTGGATGAGGGAGTAGGCACTTTGGAAAGGAGACAGATACATTATGGCTAAAAGATCTGGGAAAGAGCTCTGAGCAGGTTTGGGGCCCTCTCAAGTAGATCTAGTCTCTTTCCCTATTGACCCTGCTCCCATCCCTATCCCCCCTCTAGGATAGCCGCTTCCCAAAGATCCTGGAAAACCTAAGACTCCAAAAGCGTGGCACTGGAGGAGTGGACACTGCTGCCACAGGCAGCATCTTTGACATCTCTAATTTGGACCGACTGGGCAAGTCAGAGGTGAGAGCTTTAGAGATTAGGGTGGGGAGAGGTGTACATCTGTGGGGGTGGAGATATGACAGTAAATGAGTGTCAGGAGTATAATAGAATCTGAAATAAAATTCAGGTTGAGTGGGGAGGCAATTGGAAATGAGTTCTCAGAGCAGGCAAATCAGTGCTAAAGAAAGAAACTCAGGTTGTTGAAGCAGCAGAGATCAAGGATTACTGTCTTGTAGGTGGAGCTGGTGCAACTGGTCATCGATGGAGTAAACTATCTGATTGACTGTGAAAGGCGCCTGGAGAGAGGCCAGGATATCCGCATCCCTCCACCTCTCATCCACAACAAGCATTAACTCTCCACCCTCAACAGATGACTCAAGGTCTCTGGGACTTCTCTCCATTCTAATGGTGGCCCATTCCACTTACCCTGGATGCCCCCCACTTCCTCTGTCCCAGTAAAGACACCTTGCTATGCTCCAGCTGTCTGTATTATTTGTAATGATGGGGTGAGGAGGGAGCAGCCTCTATGAAGAAAAAGAGGCAATGGGGTTATTTATGATGGAAAGAGACTCCAGATGTGGTATGCCAGATGCTTATTCTCAGTTGGGTAGAAAGCATCAGCATTTTACCCATATTATTCATCAGCTTCCTGAAAACAATTAGAATATACTTCTATTTTCACTTTATTCACTATGACAAGATTTCTTTAAGTATTGAGACAGGCTCATAGCAGGTTGCCAAGGAAGCAGATGGCTATGGCCAGGACCCAGGAGGGTTGTGACAAGTCCTGGAGGCCAAAGGCTGTGCTTCGACCTATAATGAGACAGAGAATGGAAGGAATGTTACAACTGTGCTCTCCAGGAGCCATTGATACTTGCAAACTACCTGTATACCCCTTCACTCCAGGAATCTCCCTGGGTTGGTTCTAAGAATCAGATGTCACCAAGCTAGGAGTCAGATTCTGGGTCAGGAGATAGAGGGTCAAGCTATGCAGTTGGGAACTCACCCAGCTGTTCTGGAATCTCCATCCCCTCATGCTGGGCCCATGCAACTGCTTGTCGCTGCTCAGGACTCAGAAAGGCCATTTGCTCAGGAGTGACAGCCACAGCCTGAACACTGGTGAGACTAGACAGCTGGGTGGGGCTAAACACCACCTGGGGGTGGGGGCAGTAATTGGTATATCCACTGGAGCCCCAGTTGGGCTCTGGTTCTCTTGTGGTCACCCCAGGTCTGAGTCCATCAATACTTACAGCAAATTTAGGAGCAGGAATGACAGAAATGGCCAGAGGGGTAAGGCCCTGGATCTGTTCCCGCAGCAGTGCTGAAAGAGCAAGGTCTGGGATCCCAGCTGTTGAAGCAAGTGGGATGGGCATCCAAAAGTTGTTTTAGACTGGCCTCTTCCAACCTATAGACCTCCTCCTACCACTCTCTACGTACCCTACCACAGACATTCTCCAACACATCTCTAACCTTATTTAAATGCCCTGCCAGGCTCCCACCACAAATTCCAGAGCAGCCCTCCACCCAGTTCATCCATGGTACGGAAATCAACACCTGACAGCTAGCACCAGCAGTGGCCCAGGCTCTATACCTGCTATTGTGCCAATTTCAGTGAAGATCTCAGGCCCCCAGTTACTGACTGGGCCAAAACCACCAGGCAGCACAAGGAGTTGGGCCAGAACCTCCAGCTGGTCCTCTGAGCACTGGAGATGCAGGTTGCCCAGGAAGAGAGCTGCTTGACTGTAGAAGAGTGAGGAGAAGGGAGAAGGATTCAGCCATTTTGATCAGCTCTATGGTCATGAGATGGGGATAGAGATGGCTTCAAGTGAGGTCCCTTCCTCCATGGGACCACTTCATGATCCTTCCCTCCCAAGTGAGCCCACCTTTACCCAGCACCACCACCCACGTCCCTCCCTCCACAGGTGACCTAAATTCCCAACTGTTGATATGCTGTAGCTCCTCTGGCCGCAGTCCACAGAGCGTGTAACCCAGTGCAGTCAGGTGCAGGAAGTCCAGGTGGCTCATGTGCCGGCCACTCTGCCGCAAGAAACTGGAGACCACAACCCGGAGCTGAGGTGGAGGGCACAGGATAAGGATAGAAATCATGGGGAATTAATGGATGGGGAAGTGATTAGGGAAGTGACAAGCGCTCCCAAATTATATTCTTTTATTATTAAGACCTGAAAATCCAATAGTCATGGGGAAGGTTGAGGATCTAAAATGGAGGACAGAAAAAGAGCAAAGAGGCAGGAGGGAGTATTATGTGTGTTCAGGACCTCAGAGTGAATAAATCAGAGTTTCTAAGGCTACTAGTATGGGGTATTAAGAAAAAATATGAAGAAAAATCATTCAGAGTCATAGAAAAAAAATTCTTGGGCTTTACATGACCAGAGGACTCTGTAGGATATATGTTTGGAAGGTGGAAAGGAGGAAGTAGTTGTTACCTGAATAGAACTCCAGCCATCTATCTGCCCGAGGGTGCTCAGCACTCCCCAGTCCACCAGGATTAGCTCCTGTAGTTCCCGCTCTCCTAGACCTATTAATAGCCGACCTAACTGCAGGATCTGCTCAGGACGAAATCCCCGCGGGGGGCCCCACAACTGTGGAGAAAGAGTAGAACAATGTGAATGGAAAAAGGACTGGACTAGGAGTCAATGCTGAGTGTTAGCCTTGCCTCTGACCTTAGCTGTGTAACTCTAGGCAAAGCACATACCTTCTCTGGGTCTTAGTTTCTTTGGCTATAAAATAAAAGGGTTGGACTAAAGTTCCTCTGACTAAGCTGTTATTGGAAGATTCTAGATTCTCAGTAGGAAAAAATAGCAGACTCCAGTCCATGAGTTCTAAACTATTATGAGCGCCAGACTCATCAGAGATCCTGTTAAAATGCAGATGCTCAGACCCTATTGTCAGAGAGTCTTCTTTAGTGGGTCTAGCATGGGACTCTAGTATCAGCATTTCAAAAACCTGCTCCCCAGATGATTTTGATACACACTAAAGTCTGGTAATCACTGCCCTAGGCCCTCTCCATTGCACTAGCTTTCTTTCCTCAGTACTCATCCCTTCTGAATTTCTACTCAGGAGCCTAATGTTTTTTGTCTCTGGAGGTTTCTTTTTTTGTGGGGGGAGGTTTGCAAAACTTTAAGCCCTGGCCAGGTAGCTCAGTTTAGAGTGTCATCTCTGTATGTCAAGGTTGCGGATTCACTTTCCCGTCAGGGCACATAAAAGAAGCAACCAATGAATGCATGAATAAATGGAACAAGAAACCAATGTTTCTTTATCTCTCTCCCTTCCCCCTCTCTAAAATCAATAAATAAAAACTAAAGAAATATTTTTCAACTACAGGTGACATACACTATTATATTAGCTTCGAGTGTACAACATAGTAAACATTTTTTTAAATTTTTTCTTCTTTTTAAAAGATTTTATTTATTTATTTTTAGAGAGGGGGAAGGGAAGGAGAAAAAGAGGGAAAGAAATATCTATATGTGGTTGCCCCTTGCACGCCCCCTACTGGGGACCTGGTCTGCAACCCAGGCATGTGCCCTAATTGGGAATCAAGTTGGCCACCCTTTGGTTCGCAGCCTGCACTCAATCCACTGAGCTACACCAGCCAGGGCAGTAGTTAGACATTTATATAATTTACAAAGTGATTACCCAGGTAGGTCTGCTATCCATCTGGCACCATACATAGTTAATACAAAATTATTGATTGTATTCCCTATGCTGTATTTACATCCCCATGACTATTTTTATAACTAGCAATTTGTACTTCTTAATCCCTTCACCTTTTTCACCCATCCCCCAAGCCTCCCCTCCCATGTGGAGACCATTAATTTGCTCTCTGTATTTATGACTTTTTTTTGTTCATTTATTTTGCTCTTTAGATTCCACATGTAAGTGAAATCATATAGGATTTGTCTTTCTCTGTCTGACTTATTTCACTTAGCATAATACCCTTTAGGTTCATCAATGTAGTCAAAAATGACAATATTTCATTCTTTCATGGCCAAGTAATATTCCATTGAATATATGTACCAAACCCTCTAATTCTTTGATCTCCTTTTACCCCACCTCTCACCTAGCTATTCATTTGCTTCTTTCCCACACTGCACCTAATCAACTTTCTCATGTTTCACCACCCCCCAACCCCAACTGGCCTCCCAACCCTAACCTGTTTTGCTTTGCCCATTGCTGCCCGTAGTTCCTCAGGCCCAAGTCCTGGGTCTCCTGCAAATAGTGCCAGGCAGTCCTCAAAGTCTGAGAGCTCCATCTGTGCAATCTGAGTTGCAGACCAGGCTGCTGGAAATGTCCCCCGTATATCTGCACAATTTGGCACAGGTTCTGAAGGGGGAAGGCAGGGCCAGGGTCAGTGCAGTATTAGAATATCCTATACTTTAGAGAACTATAGAAGGAATGACCCCTCCAACCTTTGGAGTATTGATTGGTCAATATGGGCAGTAGGGGTCAAGGGATTACTGTAGTGAAAGATTTATAAGACACACAGGATATTAGAACAATTGACTGGAGAGAACAACCCCCACATTGTATAGATGGAACACTGAGGGGGTTGACTAGGGATTTAATGGCAGATCTAGCCCCAGGACCCTAGCCCCACAGTATCTCCTTTCGACACTCTAAGCTTCTTCCCCGCAGAGAACTTTCAGCTGTTAACAAACAGGGAGAAGGGAGTAGGAAAAGGGAAATCATGGGCTAATAATGTAATGAGTTATGAATTCCCAGAGCTATAGAGTCCTAGAACTAGAAGAGATCTTGAAGAGCATCCTTTTGACCCCTGAGCTTTATCTATTAGGAAGTCCAAGTCCAGAGAGAAGAAGGTGTGCAAATTTGTTCAAATGACACAGCACACTTAGAGCCCCAACTTCTGATTGCATTGTTGCATACTCCTTCCTGTTCACTCTGTTAGAGCTATGAGTATTTGGGTAGTTTCACCTGGAAGATAATCTGCAGCAGGCCGTACAACCCCAGCTACTAGAGCTGCTTTCTTGGGAGCAAGCTGGGGCCCTCCACACAGCTGTCCAACTCTGCTCTGTTCCCAGCTCTGCTGCTTCTCTAGAAGACGCTCCAGGGTCTCTGGGCCCAAGGCCTCCTGTGTGAGAAGGTAGAAGGGAGGTGGGGAAATCTGGGCAGGGCAGGGCCAGCTGCTACAGCTCTAATTCCAAAGTCCTATCTTTTTTTAACAATCTCCCCAAGATTCAAGCTTTACATTCTCTGCCCTCAACCTCTTTGGCCTTTGCTTCCCAGAACCAGCTGACCAATCCCCTCTCTGTTCTTACTCCCTCCCTTGTTCCTTCACCTCACCCTGGGGATCAAGGAAATCTCCTCAGTAGACAGAGTGAACACTAGGCGTCCAGCTTGTTCTACTTCATCCTGGCTCCACAACTCTGGTTTCCTGGGAGACAAGAAGAAGATCAGGGGCTGGGATGCTGAAGGAACTGTGAGGAAAAGGAAGGAGAAAAGAGGGCATGCTAGGATTGAGGATTCAGGGCTCCAAGGGACCTCAAAAATATTGAGTGGGCTGCTACTGATAATGATGATGGTTGAGAGACTGGGTGCAGGATTAGCTAGAATCTGAAGTTTTCAAATGTCCATACCCAAGAAGAGGCTTCCGGGACAGCAGGCATCCCAACTCTGTGGCAAATGGCTCTCCTAGGCAGAAGCCCTGCAGCTGACTGAGGTAGGCCAGCAGGGTGTGTAGGGGGATCCGTCGTGTGCTCTCTATCCCCAGGAAGCCAACCAAGGGGCCCAATGTCTCCAGCACTTCCCTTGAGACTGTTGTCTCCTTTGGAGCCTAAAAAGGGGCATTAGGACTTGGGAAAATGCACCTCTTGATTCAGAGGACCAGACTCTTTGATCAAGACACCAAAACTTTGACCTTCTCTCCCTCCTGTTCCCAGCTGAAGACCCTATGATGTCGCTTTCTTAAACAGTGAGCTCAGATAGAAACAGGCAGAAAGACTGGGAGGGGGAATCCAAAAGATTCCTTGGATTCCAAGGAATGTAGTCAGGAAGCATTAAACCAAAAGATAGGCCAAGGGCAGTAATTTTTAACCTTTTTCATCTCATGGCACACATAAACTGATTACTAAAATTCTGTGGCACACCAAAAAATATATATATTTTGCTGATCCAACAAAAATTAGGTATAATTTTTATTCATTCATACCAGATAGCTATTGTTGTGTTGGCTGGTGTCATTTTTTTAAAATTTAACAATCTAAGGGAAAAGAGGTCAGAACCTCTGACTTAATAGTCAGGTACTGCATTTTTAAAAATTCTCCCAGCATACCAGTGTGCTTGCAGCACAGCAGTGTGCCCTGGCACACAGGTTGAAAACTACTGATTCAGGGTCTAGGCAGGGGTGTTCAACCTGTGGCCCATGGGCTGCATGCAGCTCAGGATGGCTATGAATGTGGCCCAACACAAAATTGTAAATTTACTTAAAACATTATGAGATTTTTTTGTGATTATGTGTCATAATGTATTTAATGTGTGGCCAAGACAACTCTTCTCCTTCCAGCGTGGTGTAGAGATGCCAAAAGATTGGATACCCTGGGGCTGTAGGGCCTTCTAGATTGGAATCTGTTTGGAAGCAGAAGTGTGGGAATGGGTCTAGATGACAGAGGGCGTTGTCTGAGGGGTAAGAATTGCTCTGGCAGCTGCTCTGAGTCTGGTAGAGTGGACTCTTACCAAGTTTTGTAGTGCCCTCTCTGCCAGGGCTTCCCGGTGGAGTGGGGTCAGTGACAGCAGTTGTTCTGGAGCAACTCGTACCAACTCCACCACCAACATAATGGATTCACTGGACAGTCTGTCCATCAACCGGGTCCTATAGCAATTTGACAACAGGGGCACTTGGAACTGAGCCAAATTGAGAAGGGACCAGAGAATGCCACATTTCCCAGAAAAGAGGTGACACCAGATCAAACCCTGCACCCATGACAGAGACTGATATTAAACATCCCCAGATCCAATTCTCATCATAGTGCTTAAAGGGAGAGAACAAAGGAAATGGTATATTTCTAGTCTTCCTGAAAACAAACAAACAAACAAAAAATCCTACCTTGTTAAATTGAATCAAAAGCCAAAAGAATTAAGTACCACTTAAAATTGTTCTTTATTTTATAGATTTTTTTAAATGAGGTTCTGAGAGATCAGTTAGTGGGGTCTTAGTCCCAATTCCTGTTTCCTAGTGCCATCTTTCCTCTACTCGCTGTGAGACAGTTCTCTCCCATTTGTATGGTGCTATACAGTTTACAAGTTCCTCTTGGGTGTTCTCTCCTTTGATTCTTATGACAAAACCTGGGGGTAAAATAGGTTTTTTCACATCCTCTTTCATGAATGAGGGAACTGAATCTTCCGATTCATGGTCCAGGATCAGTCACCTTATCCAGGTGCTTAGGGTTCTAAATTATCTCAAAGAACCAACATATTTAAACAGATTTGAATGGCATTAAAAAAATAAAAACTTTTGCCCAAAGATCATAACTGACATCCTATACTCTGTCTAGGTTTGTCAGTTCTAGAACTGGGCCACCAAGTAGTACAAGAGCCAACATCTGAGGAAAGGCCATAAAAATGTAAGGATGAGGTCAACTGCTTTTACCTCACTTCATCACCAAGAAGGCTAACACCAGACTTTTCCTTCTCTGACTTGCAGTTCTGACGGCAATGGAGTAAGCATCTCTGGGTTGGGAGGAGCCTTAGGTTCATTTCCTTTCTCACCCAACCCATACCTGAATCTGCTCTATAATATTCACGCCATGGGGCCATCCAGACTAGACTTCAATAGCTCCTATGACTGGAAACTCACTACCTCAATTTTCTTCATATTGTGCAAAAATCTGTTTTTCATTCACTGCTGCTAGTCATGTCCAATGAGACCATCCAGAAACATGCCAATCTGCCTTTTTTTTTTTTTAATTTGATAGCCCTTGGGGTATTTGAAGGCATTTATCACATTTTTTCATAGATTTTCACTTTATCTACCCCTCTGAACTCACTGATAATAGTGTCCCGAGAGCACTACAATCCTCTGGGGCAGACTTGGACCTGCTTCCCCCATTTCAGTTACTGTTATCTCTATTAATGTGGCCTGGGTTACTTTTAGATTGTTTGGCAGGCCACATCGCAGGGCTGCCACCCTCGGCTCTTCCTTGCTGGGACCATGTTCTGGGAACTAATTGATACACAGAGCAACTTTGAATAGAATCCTCAGCTTCTGGCAGTACTTGATGTCAAGGAAATACCAGACAGAAAAATTACTACCTCTAGGGCATTTTCTAAGGACAGAGCTTCTACTCTGGGTTGAGTTTCTAAGGATCCAGCATCTCCATTTGTAGCACTTACGGTAAGTCCAGGAGTAGCTTGGTATCTAGCCCACTCAGTTCTGGCCCCAGGGTGGCCAGCTCTGGCTCTGGTATTGCCATCCTCCGCTGTAGCTCCCCCCAGATGCAAGCCCTCTGTGGAAAAGGGTGGGGAGGCAGGGCTGGATAGAGCTGAGCATGGGAGCATGGGAGTACCCAGAGTCCCTGCCTCCCTGCTCCCACTTAATGCCCAGACACCTTTCTCACCAGGCTCCCCCGAACTCCAGTGGGCAGTTGATAGATCATTTGTACCACTTCAATGAAGTCTGTCATCAGGTTGATCTGCTGCAGGAACTCACAGGACATGCCACCTGCTAGGGTTCCCAGAGCCCTGTGGGTGTGTGAGTGGGTAGATGCTCATTCAGCACATGCTGCAGCCTGTCTGCTCCCTGATGTCAACACTCTCAACACAAGTACAGATGTTTGTTTATGGGAGTTTGAGAAATATTTTTCCTTAGATAGTCTCATTAGCTTCACACAATGTCATCACTATTTATCAGAGAAGAACAAAAGGACTTACAGAGGTCAAATGACATTCTCAACATCATTCTACTAAAAATGTGGTTAATTGAAACGAGAGCCCTGTCCTCAGATTCTAAAGCCCATGGTTCTTTTACTGTGAGTTTAGGTAAGTAATATTTACTTATTCCTGTTTATTCCTACTTGGCCAGCAGCTCTGAAGTCACTTTGAATTAAACTAATAATAACACGTATCTACTGGAAGCTTATACTAGACCAGGCACTGTGTTAGGTACTACATATGCCTTATCTTGCTTAATCCTTACAACTACCTATGAAGTAAGTACCATTTTAATTCCCATCCTACAGAAAACAAAACAAAACAAAGCAAAACCCTGAAGTTTAGAGACTTTAAGTGATTTTCCCAAAATCACAAATAGGTGACAGGCCAGAGACCTGAACCTGGGTCTCCTGAATTCCTTAGATCTAGCTGGGATAGGTGTGGCACTGTGGAAGGGCAGAGAGTAAGGAGAGGAGGAGCCAGGAGAATGCCCACATTGGAACCATGCATCTTTCATCCCTGTATGCCCCATTGCATATCGTGTGGTGCCTGGAACATGGTAAGCACTTACAAGAGCTAGTTGAGTTAAACTCACTGCTCAACCCAAGTTACTCAACTGCAGATTCCTGAGGGTCAGGTTGTTGGGCACCTGCATCTTCTTCCAGAGAAACTGTGCCTACAAGAGAAAGAAAGAGGAGCCGCTTCCCAGCAGAGATATTGCCCAATGACCTAACATGCTTTGGACCCAGTCCTGCCTCTGACTCTGTGGGCCCCACCAGTCTCTCACTCTCCCAAATGCCCACTCCTCTTTCAGAGAGAGAGAGAGAGACAGAGAGAGACAGAGATAGAGACAGAGAGACAGGGAGAGACAGAGAGAAATGGAGAAATATGGAAGAAGGAGAAAGAGCAAAGCAAGTCACATTATACAGGATACTAGGAATAAGACACCAGATCTAGGGCTGAGGGATGGGTACAAGAGGTGGAACAGATTGAGATAGGGGAATTTGGGGATAAGTGTGAAGAATTACCTGCTGCTCAGACCAGGGCAGCTCCCGGTAGCGCCTTCGGTCAGCCAGAAGAGCCGGAGAGTCCAGTTGCAGCAGCTTTAGTGGGAGCAGGGGAAGCAGGCAGTCTGGCCAAGTGGGGGGGATGGGCTGCCGGTGGGGATGGGTGTAGCAGTGTAGTGATAGGTGAGAGGGTCTGGACTTGGCCCTCAAAGGAAGGGAGCCATGGGGGCAGGAAGGGACCAAAGCTAGGATCAGAGAGGAATGATATGTGCCACTATGGCAATGCATGCCCGACAGCTCTCATACTGAAGGCAACTGTGGACAAGTGTTGCTGCTATTTAGGCATCTGAGGAACTAAAGTGCCTTAGCCTCTCTGAGCCTTGGTCTGTTTATCTGTAAGTGTGGTAGTTGGCCTGCAAGGTTTCTCAGACCCTTCTGGCTTTGATATTCTACAACAGTGTGGGTCATGTTGTCCTGAATCTGGACTCGGGGAGACCTGCTAATGTCTTGGTTGGTACAGAGTTAACCTGAACTCTCAAGTCCACTGTCTGGGACAGCACTAGCCATATGCAACTGCCCTGGGACATGGAGAGGAGCCTAGTCGGTAGATCCCACACATACCTGACCAGGGATACACACAGCTGCCCCAGCACCTGTTGCATCCATGTTTTTAACACCATCTTTCACCTGCATGAGAAGTATGTGTATGTGTTTCTGGGTGTGTGGGGAGGTATGGGAGGCTTTCCCTGGCCACAGAGAAGATGCCCACCTCTCAACCAGAGCCCATAGCCCTGATTGTCTCACTGCACTGCCCCCACCCTCCACCCACTCTCATATACTCTCATACCCGAAAGGTCTGCAGCAGTGCTGCGGTCTGGCAGGCTGAGAGGTGTGACAGTTCAGGGGCGAGGCAGGAACAGGCCCCGACCAGAACTCTCTTAGGGATGGCCTGCAGTGTCTGTGAGCTGAGGCCCGGCAGCAGAGGATGCAAGGAGCAGAGTTCCTCCAAGGACAGCTGGGAAGTAAGAGAGACAAGAGGCCTGAAGGAGAAGGGCAGGGTGGTAGGGAAGACAACAATCATAGCACGGTCAGGCAGCAGGTATGAGGGGAGCTGAGAGGAAGGGAGGGGCATATGTGGAAGCCAGGGAAAGGGGGCACAGAGACCCCTCAAGAATGTGGAAAAATTGCTGCTACTTACTTCATGCCTAGGAAGGAGCCGTCCAAGCAACAAGACAGCCTAAGGTAGGATGGGACAGGAAACAAGAGTTCTCAGGTCCTGGCAGCCAGGTCCTAAGCCCTCCAAAACTTTCAGCAGTCTCTCTACCACCCCCAGTAACCAGCCTGGCTCCTGGCTGTTTCTTGATCTGAGGAAGGTGGATGAGGGAATACTCCTTGGAACAGAGGATTAGGAGGTTTCAGGGAGGCTGACAGTATCCCTGCATGTAATTCTCTTGACTGACATTCCAGAGGGTGGAAGGTGGATGCCAGGGAGTGAGGTAGGCCCACCTGGGCAGGTGTGACACTGGTCCCCTGCAGGGCAGGAAGCATGGCTCTAAGCTGGGGCTCTGACAACTCCTGCAGGAAGCGGAGACCCAGCTGAGGGAAGAGAGGGGCCCAGACCCGCAGCTCTCGGGGGCTCATCACAGCTCCTCCAGATGAGCGTAACACCCCCAGAAGTTCATATGCCACCTGTAACCAAAGAAGAAAGATATGGGACTGGAGAAAAAAGACAGGTTACCTTAATCCTCTCTAATCCCACATCTGGATTTCCCAGGGCCTAGGCTAGGGCTTGGAAACAAGGATGGAACAGGAGCAGGTTGGGTTCAAGATGTCAAAGGATATGTTTGGAGTGTCACAGACCAGATAGGGTAGGGTCAGGAAGAGGTGGTAACAGATAAGAATGGCATAAAGAATGGAGACAGCAGAGGTGGGGGAGGGCTGGCCCCACCGTGTTCAAGCTTAACTGAGATGACTGGGCAAGACCTCCACACAGACCCAGGGAACTCCTAGAGTCTGGTAGGCCTGTGCCAAGGGGCTCACCCGTCCTTGTGGGCTGAGGGTCCCATTGGCCGCGCATTCCAGCAGCCCCTGTTCTACCGGCCCCATTGGATCATTCAGGGGTACCAGGCTCTGCAGCTCCTCAGGGGTCAGGAAACAAGCGAGGGGCCCCAGCCTAAGGAGGGCACAAAGCTGGCCTTCATGTGGTCTCAGAGGCTGGTACTAAGGCAGGGACCATGTGGATGCATGGAGTAGGTGCTCTGACCACTAAATTAGGACATGCCATAAAACTAGGAGAGTGTCGTAGGTAGGCCTCCCTCCTGGAAACTACCGCTGCCTACTCTCTTGCTCCTTTCTACCCAGGACTCTAACCTATCATGGCAATTGCACCTGCTTCTCTCCCACTCTGGCCTTGATCACTGATCCTACAACTACTCACCTGCGTACTTGCTCCTCTCCATCCTGGACACTCTGGTTCACCAGGCTACGCAGCACATGCCGGGCATGTCCTGGCCCAAGACCTGCTGCTGGCCAGCTATCCTCCAGGGCCTGGATCTGAGATGGGGAGGGTCAGCTTGAGTTAGGGTCACTGTGAGACAATTGCAAGTAGAGGCTCACTAGGAGACATGCTTCTGACTCCCATACCACCTAGCAGAAGATGGACTAGTCAAGTGAGGATGATTCTCATACCTGGTGAGGACTGAGCTGCAGGAAGTTCTCTAGAGGAAGATGGGGAAGCAGAGGCAACACTGCCCACAGCAGCTCCTGGGGCCAGGCAGGCACTTCCCCGAACAGCTCAGGGGCTAGCAGTCGCCTTGCCAGAGCCTCTTTCTGTTCAGGCCTCATTCCTGGGCTGTTATCCCGGATGGCAGCCAGGCTGGGGAAAATAAGGAGCTTTAACCATCAGCCCAGTTCCCAGTTGTCCCCTGGTTCTCTGCAGCCCCACTGTCATGGGCAGGAAAGAAACTCTCTCTGGTTTTAATAGAAAGGGATGCTGTGGAAGAAGCTGCTCTAGATGAATGGGGTTGACCTGACCCTGACAGGATCAGAAGGAGTGGTGTGAGGTCCTTACACACTGTCATTGGCCAGCAGGGATGGTGGGAAGCGCATCAGGTCAGAAACAGCCAGGAAGGGGATGAGCGGTGACAGATCAATGAAGAGCTGGGAGGTGAGGCGTGGGTACCGCTGGAGCAGCAAAGCTGTCAGGTGACCAAGGGCCTGCTCCTCAGATGGTGGTACCTGTGGGGGCACAGGAATGGATGCTGGGTCTGGAAATGCTCAGTATCTTTACCATCTCCTCTTGTGAGTTCCTCCTTCCACTGGGGCAAGCCTTCTGCACACCAGGTTCCAGGTGCTCCTGATTCCTAGATTTCCCCCCTCCACCCTGTTGCCTTCCCCCTCTATGCCCACCTGCAGCTGGGACCAGGAACGGTGCATGAGCGTCAGGAAGCCCTGAGCAGCCTCCCTCTCTGCTGAAAGCACCAACTGCTGGAGATTTTCCGGGGGCATGTGCAAGTATGCCTGGGAGTAGGAAGTCATAGTGAGCATGGCCTCACTGGGCGGGGACTTCAGGCCACAGCTGTCACTCAGTTCACCCTCAAACCCCTCCAACTGTTACCTGCATTAGAATCTGCAGGGCCCAAACACTCTTCTCCCTCTGGAGCAGATCCCACAGAACAGGCTGGTGGGGGGAGACAGACAAGATGCCAAGAGAGCTGTTTCCCCTGCGCCTACTGCAGCTTCCTCAGGCAGTCCAACTCCACTTGCCAGGATGAAGCTAGCATGTGTATTTCCTCAGATGTTAAACTCCTTTAGGTCAGGGGCCACATCTCTAACATCTCTTATACCTATATCCTTTTCCAAGCCAGGTCCATAGTTGGCTCAATAAATACTTGTGGATCCGAACCAAATTACTATGAGTCTATCTAATCCCACTTCATTAATACCAGGGCTTGAGAAAGATGGGTCCTAACATGGTGTAAGAAATCTTTATATACCCTACAGAACCTAGCAAAGTGCCTTACACATAACAGGCACTCAGTGAATTATGGTATTTACGTATTCTGTCTCCTTCACTCTACAGAGAAGACACTGAAGTCCAGAAAGCCAAATTAAATTACTTGTCCAAGCCCATACTAATTTGTGGCATAGTTAAACTTAGAACCCAAGTCTTCTGATTCATAGTCTCTCTAAATTTTTCTCATTTCTGCCTTATTTTCCTATTTTTATCAGCTTTCAATTCTCACTGTCTAGGGACAGAATTAGAGCCTTCCAACTTGATCCTTTTCCTTTCTGAAGCAGAAAGAGGGAGAGTCAAAGAATTGGAAAGAAAACAAAATAACATTTATTACATGTTTCTATCTCATGCACTATGCTGAGCCCACAGCATATATTATCTCATGAAATTCTTACAGCCACCCTAGAAGAGTAGCACCATTATTCTCCCCCATTTACAGATGAGAAAAAAACAATTGTTCAGAGAGGTTAACTAACTTGTACAAGGTTGATCACAAAACAAAGAGATAAATGCAGGGCTGTCTGACTCCAGAGCTGTATGCTTAAACCACAACACTATACTACCGCCTCTCAGTATTAGAGAATTCCCCGGCAGGCCCTTCCCTATCTATGTTCCAGGAGCTT
This sequence comes from Anoura caudifer, assembly GCA_004027475.1. Taxonomy (NCBI): domain Eukaryota; kingdom Metazoa; phylum Chordata; class Mammalia; order Chiroptera; family Phyllostomidae; genus Anoura; species Anoura caudifer. Next base: position 37,606 of record PVKU01003679.1, on the reverse strand, counting down.
TCACCTTGGCAAATCACTCACACTGAAGCAGGCCAGCAGCTCCATCTTGCTCATTCCAGAGCTGTCGGTGAGTTCAAAGTCTGGCGAAATCGGCAGTTCCTCCTGTTCCAGATATTCCCCAACTGTCCGCAGCACACTGCGCCGGCCCTCTGGGCGGAAGGCATCCCAGAAGGAACAGTTGTCTGGGAGACTGGAGAGCAGCAGGGCCTGGCCCAGCATCCCCTGAGCTTCAGTCCCTCCAGCCCCTGGACCCAGGAGGAAGGTCAGCAGGCGCAGGAGATAATGTAGGCGTGTAGGGTGGGCAAGGGCCGGCACAGAGGACTGACAGCGTGGCAATTGGGAGAGCATGCCAAGCAGGAAGGGGCCCGGGGCCAGGCAGAGTGGGGATGGTCCCAGTGGTGGCAGAGAGGGCAGAAGAGGGCCCAGTAGCCCGTCTAGGAAGCAAGTGTCATTGCCCCCACGACTTATTCGGCACTGTCCTGCTAGCCAGGGCCAGTAGGGCACCAGGGCCTCATATATGGTGTCATTGACACATACCATCATCAGGAAACTGCCCCCATCTGGACAGCGTTCCCCACAGGGTCCAATGTGGCAGGGTGGGAAGGCCGTGATATCTGGGGTAGGACCCTGGCATACATGCTGAACCCAAGCTTGGTTGCTGAGGGGTACAGCCTGCAAACTTGCCTCCCTACACAGCCGCTCTGCCCATAGAGTCTCATTCTCCAAGAAGCAGCCCCAGAACATCTCTGGGGTGAGGGGAACAGGGGGCAGGCCGTCAGGGCAGTTGGTAGGGGGTGGGAGCAAACCAGCACAGAGAGGCTTTATCAGGCGGCGGTTGGGGCCAGACAGGGCTGAAAAAGAGAGGTTATTACAAATTGCTTCTAGGAACTGGTCAGGAAACTGGTCATGGCAGGCCTGCAGCCAGCCTTGGGCACCTGGTGCCCATGAGACTGCATACCACACAGCTGTCTGGCAGATGGCAGTGATGCTGGGAGGGGGCTGCGGGGTGGCAGGCCTGGTGAGCTGGCAGAGCAAGTGGATGGAGAAGTTGGAAATGCTGTAGGGTGGTCCCGGGCCTGAGTGGTTCTCGCAGAGGGCCTCCACAGAGATGGCTCGCCGTTGGCGAGGGCTGATGTGGGCTGAGGGCTGGGAAGTCCTGGGCAGAGGCACACCATTGCTCAGGCACTGGAGGAGGGCAGGGGGTGGGGGTGGTGATCCAGACAGAAAGCCCAGCGCCTGGACATCCCAGGAAAGGTTGTGCCGGACGCCCCTGAGTGCAAGGGAGGAGTAGGTAGGATCTGGTTAGTTTACATTTCCTCCAGTTGAAGAGTCTGACCCTAGCCTAGAGCCCTGAAGCAGGTGGTGGCAAGCACAGGCTTTTCCAAACGTGAGGTCCCTAGAGTGCAGGTGTTAGTTTTAAATCCTGGGATGCAGGGGAGTGATCTGTCTTGCTGAAGCACAAAATCACCTGGGAGAAGCCCAGTTGGAGTCCCTCTGTCTACCTGGCCCCCTCTTCTTCCTTTTTTATATGCATTTAGGTAACTTAAACATAACCCTTGGTTGGCCTCATATCAGTAAATCTGCACAACAACTGAACATTTCCAGTTGTGCTCTGGCACTGTTGTATTGAAATAGTAAAGGGTGGAGAAATCTGGTCTTGTCCTGTTTTTTCCACTTTCTGTCTTTATTAGCTAACATTTATTAAGCACTATGTGCCAGGAACTGGTCTATGTGATTTACACATACAGTACCAATTCATTTAATCTCCTGGAACAACTCTGCAGTAGCTAATATTATCCATATTTTACTCTTGGGGAAACTGAGGCATAGAATGAGAATGTGACCTGCCCAAGGTCACATGGGTAGAAAGAAGTAGAGCTGGGACACCAACCCAAACAGTCACACTCTAAAACCACCAAAACCACCAAATTGTCAGTTTCCTCTTCTGTACTGGAAGCTGACAACTTCCCAAGCCCAGTCCCCAGAACTCCTCTCCTGTTACTTACCATAATAGCAGCTGCTGTAGGTTGCCTAGGAGGGAAAGAGTAAGAAAGAGGACTACCCCAATCTCACCCCTTCTTGCCCTGCCATAGCCCAGCCCTGGCCCCAGAAGCACTCACCTGCCTGGCACTTCCCATTGGCATCAGGTTCTGGTTGCCCCAGAAGGGAAAAGACCTCATCCTGCAGGGAGTCAGTGACACGGAGCAGCCCTTCCTGGAAGGCAGCATAGAGGGGGGCCCCCACTGTGCGCAGCAGACCTCCCCAAAGAGCCTCCTCAGAGACCAGTTCCCCCACTGGGATGAGCAAACCCAACAGACCCTGTAAAAAGTGGGGGGCTGGCTCCCTCCCATCAAGGCCTGTGGCATTGGTGGGATCCATACTGGGCTGCACCTGCACCAGGGTCTGCCAGCGTGTGCCTTCTAACAACAGCAGCAGAGAAGGCAACCAGTCAGCCACCAGGATGCAGTCAGAGGGCCCATCACGGGTACATGGGGGCCGGGTAGGCATAGGGGGTCCCCCAGGAACTAAGGCTCCCAATAGCACCTCTGCGAGTCCACTCAGCACACCTGCCTGGTGCCCCAGGAATTCCCGGGGGGTCTGCTCCTGTCCCAGCAGTGCCAGAACATCCCCTAGCAGCCCTAGCATTGGCTCCCAGTCTGGACTGCCTCTCAGTGTCACTAGGAAATCATGGAGCCGGAGGGCAGGGGGCTGGGGAGGTGGTGGCTCTCCCACAGGTCCCTCTCCCATTCTCCCAGGTTCAAAAGAGGAAGAAATGTTGGCCAAGAATGCAGAGAACTGTGAGTGGCTGAGGGACCCCCGGGAAGCCAGGTCCAGAGTGGAGAGCAATGACTTCAGGAGGGAGAATCCAGGGTCCAGGGACTGAGGCCCAATAGGGGCCAGAGTCACTGTAAGAAGAGAAACTGGAGGTCACTAAAGAGGAAGATCCTAAAACCCAAACTCAGCCCTGCCCAGGAGCCCAGTCCCAGCCTGGATCTAAAGATGAGGTGAAGGGGATGGGGAGCTGGGTCCCTTTCATCATCCTATGTCATCTTGGCTTGCTTTCTTAACTGTCATTTTCTCCCTCAGTTCCAGTTCCTGTCCCCTTTCCTTGCCCCTTTCTGTATCTTTTACCTAAACAGTTAATCTCCGCATTCTTAAGTCTCTTTCCAGCAACCTCCCCCTTCACCCCCAGCACTGCTCACTGTTTCTCTCACCTGTACAGGGCAGCAGCAGCAGCAGCAGCAGCAGCAGCAGCAGGGGCCAGGGGCTCAGAGCCATGTTTCCAGGTGAACACTGGTACTAGAGGTGAATTCTGGTTATTCTCACCTTGTATGGGATAGCCAGGTAAAGGCAGGGCACTACAGGCAGCCTGAGTCTCCACTGACACTGTAGTGTGGTCTTTCAGGAAACAATATCTGTAACCTGACAGCAGGTTTGTCACCTGAGCCACTGAATACCTGATCCTTTGACTTTGGAGCAAGGTGTGCTTCTGTGAGAGGAACAAATGATAGGGGATCCCAGGGGGCCCTTGGAGGAACCCAAGAGGATAGCTTCAGTTAGGAACCAGGATGCAAATAGGAGTAGACAGATATGGAAATGGAAAACTGGAGACCCAGGGTATAATCTGGGGTCTCTGCAGAAAAATATAAGAAAATAAAGAGGGTTCAAAGGAGCTAAAAAACAAGTAGGATCTGAGGGACTTGAGGAAGAAAGGGAGTGCAGGAGAAAGGAACTTGAAAGCCAGGTGTAAACAGAGAAGAGGAATAGAGAAAAGTTCTGGTCCAAGCATGGAGCATTGAGGAAGAGGAGGTCTGCTTTTGATTCAGGACCCAGAACCATAAAATGTGAAGAGCTGGGCAGGACTTCAGAGAGCACACAGACCAAACCCCTCATCTTATGGATAAGGAAATAGACCCAGTCAATTATTTGAAATTTGCTCACTAGGCCATTCAAATGTTTGGATTTTCCTGCTGGTTCTCTTACTGGGACCTAAGTAAAAGCCCTAAAGAAAATTCTGGGCTGAGAAAAGAGATAAACCAGATTAAACCTCTGTGCAAGGTGTCTGAGGGGAGCAGGAGAGAGAGAGAGAGAGGGAGAGAGAGAGAGAGAGAGAGAGAGAGAGAGAGAGAGAGAGAGAGAGAGAGAGAGAGAGAGAGAGAGAACTGGTCATAGATCGGAGAGCTATCACTCAAAATAACCTGGTCTCGTATCAGGGTGAGAAGTCTTTTCTGTCCTCCATTTATATATCCCCAAAGGTCTTTACCTGATACTAGGTCTAAACAGTAATTCAACGCTGTGGCTCCCTTCAAACCATTAGTCTGTCCGTTTTTCTTTAGAACCCTCTTCTATTTTATTCCCCAAACCTACACCTTCAAATCCATTATTAATGCACCTCTGTCCTAGAAGGTTGACTTAGGAGCATAGAATTTTAGACCTGGAAGGCAACTGAGGAATCCTCCAGTAAAAGCTTCTCATTTTATAAATGAGGAAATTAATGCCCAAAGAAATGGAATGAGTTGGTCCAGGCTGCAGAAGGAGTTGAGGGCAGTGCTGGGATTTTCCAAAGAGAGCCAAAAGGTGAGACCAGTAAAATGACCTATTGCTTCAATTTACCAATGTTTTCCCTTTTCCCATCAAAGGTACCACATCTAGTCTGAGAAACCAAGAGGATAGTTAGAGAAAGAATATTGCCTGGGCTCCCAACAGCTCTCTAGCTCCTGGTTCCAGCCCATCCTGCAATCTACATGAGTTTCTGCACTTCGTTCTATAAAAACTCTTATAATAAAGTCTCCTTTTTCTCTAATACGGTAGCAAAAAATGAGATGGCCTAAATTCAAATTCTGGGTCCAATATTTACTAGCTGTGTGTCCTAGGCAGTTTCTGACCTTCTTTGTAACATTTTTTCTGTAAAAAGGAGAAATACTAGTATAGAGTTCTGAGAATTAATTTAAATAATTAATTTACTCTCTCCCACTAAAAACCAATACAATTTTTTTTTAATTTAAAGTAGGAACTTATGGACCAGATGGTGGCATACGTAAACACGGCTTGCCTCCTCACACAACCACATCAATCAGAACCAGCAGAAATCAAGTTGAAAGAAAGTCTGACAATTACAGAATTGAAGAAACCACATCTGTCCAGACTGTAGGAGGGACAGAGATGCAGAAAACTAGCTGATCCCACATCCATGTGTGCTGGATAACAATTGGGAGGGATATCTTGGGAGCAAGGTGTCCCAGGCCCACACCAGGATCCCCAGCCCAGGGTTTCAGTGCCAGGAAGATAAGTCAGCATAACTTCTGGCTGCAAAAACCAGTGGGGATTGAGTCAGTGGAAGAAACTTCTGGAGTCCCAAGCAGTTCCTTTTAAAAAACCCACACATGGACTCACCTACTCAGACTCACTGCCTCTGTGCTCCAGCACCATTGTAATAGCCTGAAATGCACCAGTGGCATATGGGGAGGACGTAAAGTGTCTGGTATCAAAGCAAGAGCTGGGGAACAGCTTTCTCCCATACAGAAAGGCAGGCAGAGGCCATTGACTCTTTTCTGAACCATCCCACTGACAAAGTGATAGAACCAGCAGGCGGGTGCTATATCTGAGACTCCATCAACCTGGCTAACACAATTTGTCCCACCCTGGAGATCACCTGAGACTCTGTCCCACCCAACCTACTGGCCCACTCAAGCTGTTAACAGAGTTTTGCATATGAATGGCTGGCCTTGAGCTCAAGCTTCACAACCTCTAAATCCTCTCAGACAAGCAACAGCTGGCCTCAGTGAGCCCCCAATCCTCATAACTCTTGTTAAGTGACCCCAGGCATGGCACTAGCAACTGCCATCCTAGATTCACAGCTTGGCTTCACCTGGGAATCTCCAAGCCCAGCACAAGTAGCAACTATCTCAGACTACTTTATAGTGAGGCAGAGTGTCCGTTGGCAAAACACAGAGCGGGGGCCTGACCTTGGCCTGTGCCACCTGGCATACTCCAGAGCCTGTGCTCCCAGTGGACAGCTACAGACCACGTTAGAGCACCACCACCCTATCCCTGAGCAGCTGATCCTCCACAGAGGCTGGAAGTCAGGGATCAGTGTCACAGCCAGTCCTTGCAGCCAAATGGCCTGGGTAAATCCCTTCCATTGACCTACCAACAGCAATCAAGGCTCAACTACAAGAGGAGAGTGTACTTAGCCCACAAGAATGGTGCACCTCAAGTACCCAGATTGGATAATAAGGTAGGCTGTGCCACTGAAACCTACTACATTAGGACACACTACCAAGACACAGAGTCAAAGCAGCTCTACCTAATCTACAGAAACAAACATAGGGAGTCTGCCAAAATGAGGAGACAAAGAAACATGGCCCAGATGAAAGAAAAGATCAAAACTCTAAAAAAAAAAAAAAAAAAAACTAGCCAAAAGAGAGATAAGCACAGAGTTCAAAACACTGGTTATAAGGATACTCAAGGAATATAGTAAGGACTGCAAAAGCATAAAAAAGATCCATTAGAAATGAAGGATTCACTAATAGAAATAAAGAACAGTTTACAGAGAAACAGCAGTAGAGTGGATGAAGCAGAGAATCAAATCAATGATTTGGGACATAAGGAAGTAAAAACCAAGCAATCAGAATGACAACAAGAAAAAAGAATCCAGACTTACCGTGGTGCAATAGATTGAGTGCTGGGCTGAACACCGTAAGGTCACCAGTTCAATTCCCAGTCAGGGCACATGCCTGGATTGCAGGCCAGAGCCCCAGTTAGGGGCTTGTGAGAGGTAAATAACTGATTTATCTCTCACACACATTGACACATTGATGTTTCTCTCACTTTCTCTCTCCCTTCCCCTCTCTCTAAAAATAAATAAATGAAATCTTTAAAAGCATAATGAAAGAAAACTTCCCTAATTCAGCAAAGGAAATAGACACACAAGTCCAGGAAGCACAGAGAGTCCCAAATAAGTTGAATCCAAAAAGGACCACACCAAGACACATCATAATTAAAATGCCAAAGGTTAAAGATAAAGACAGAATCTTAAAAGCAGCAAGAGAGAAGCAGTTAGTTACCCACAGGGAGTTCTCGTAAGACTGTCAGCTGATTTCTCAAAAGAAACTTTGCAGGCTAGGAGGGATTGGCAAGAAAAATTCAGGCATGAAAAGCAGGGACCTACCATCAAGATTGCTCTACCCAGCAAAGCTATAATTTATAATCAAGGGCAGATAGAGAGTTCCCCACATAAGAAAAAAACTAAAGGAGTTCATCACCACCATACCATTGTTATATGAAACATTAAAGGGAATAATTTAAGAAAAAGAAAAAGATCAAAACTATGAGCAATAAAAGGGCAATAAATACAAATCCATGAACAAAGTAATCTAAAAAACTAAGTAAGCAAACAAGAAGAAAAGAGACAAAATCATGGATACAGAGAGGGTTTAGAAGGTTGACAGATGGGAGGGAATTATGGGGGAATGGGTGAAGAAGTGAGGGGATTAAGAAGTACAAACAGGTAATTACAAAATATCCATGGGTATATAAAGTACAGTATAGGAAATGGAGTAGCCAAAGAACCTACACATGACTTCCCATGGACATGAACAATGGTGTGGGGATTGCCTGAAGGAGTATATGTTGCTGGGTAGAGGGAAGCAAACAGAGAAAAATTGGGACTACTGTAATAGCATAATCAATAAACTATAATTTAACAGTTTTTTAACTTAATGCATTTAAAGATTTAACAAAGTGTCTAACATTCATTCAACAAAAAGTAAGTACCTATTATGTGCCAAGCACTAATACAGAGTAAGAATGCACTGAATGTTATTACTATTATTATTAGACTAGCTCAATGTGAATTATTTTATATTGAGTCCTAATAAATACAGAAATTTTTACCAAGAAGTAGTGTCTTTTTTTTTAATTTTTATTTATTTATTTTCAGAGAGAGGGGAAGGGAAGAAGAGAGGAAGAGAAACATCAATGTGAGAAACATCCATCGGTTTCTTCTCATGCATGCCTCCACTGGACTGAACCTCAATGGGCATGTGCCCTGACCAGGAATGGAACCAGTGCCCCTTTGCCTTGTGGGAGGATGCCCAACCAAATGAGCCACACAGGTCAGGGCAGAATTAGTGTCTTGAGTGAAAGACCTTTAGAACAAGTATGGAGCTAGCTGAGTCAAGCAGAGAGAGGAGCAATGAGGACTCCCTCAACCCAAGAAAGGAAATTCTTGGCAGTTCACCTGATGATGTAGCAAGTGGTTGGTTAAAAAATCCTGTTGTCTGCCAAAGAGTCAGACTACGTGCCAACTGAAGGTAAACTGCTTTGAGTTTATAGCAAATATTTCAGGCTATTCAATGTAAGCAGTTTAGTAAATAACGTTCAAGAAAGATAGAGACAAGTTTCAATCTATGGACGATCAAATGGAAGGAGAAGAAAACAGAACCAACAAACTGAAATTACAGGGGTCCAGAACAAAAAAATTAATCATGTGTCTTGCCAAAGTGGAATTCATAACATTGGTGGTATGATTGGAAGGCTCTCTGATCTAGCAATTTTAATAAAGATACCTGGGAGGAGCCAAAAGAGATAAGAAATCTGAGACATCCTCCCTCTCCCAAAACCTCCCAGAGGGCACTCTCCATCTGACAAAAACATATGCCTCCCTTTGTAAAATGCAATTATTTTTCTCTCTTTTCAGTGTAGTTTTGTAATTGAAATATACATTGCTCACAAGATATTCAAGCATTCTCCACATTTCCCAGATCTCTTGCAGTTAGGTAAGGTCAACTTTTTAGCTTCAGTCAATGGCTAGTGAATGACCAAAGAATTTAAGAGCTACTGAATGACCATCCAACCATCTCTTTCCTGTTGAAGTAACCAAGAAACTGCATGTTGAGATGGCAGTGTCACAAGGCCCAGTAACCTGAAGTTCCAAATTATCACAGAGCATTTACAGTCAATTCTCATTATTTGTGAGTTCTATATTTGTGAATTTTCCTACTCAATGAAATTTGTTTGTGACCTAAAACAAATTTCATTGAGTAGGAAAATTCACTCCTACTCAATGTATTGAGTATTTGTGACCTAAAACAAATTTCATTGAGTAGGAAAATTCACTCCTACTCAATGTATACAAGTATTGATTAAAATCAATACTTGTGTCATTTTCACAATTATTCACAGGCATGTGCAAAGTGGTAAAAAATTTAATCACCCCATGTGCACATTTCCAGCCGTGGTTGAACAAGGCAATACTGCCCTTTCTCATACTGTAAATTAAATGTCCTTTTCATAGTCTATTTAGTAGCACAATTTTTGCATTTTTGGGTAATTTGTTGGTGATTTCACTATTTAAAATGCTCCACATGCTTAGTGCTAAAGTGCTTTCTAGTGTTCATAAGCATAGGAACACTGTGATATGCCTTAGGAAGAAAATACGTGTGTTAGATAAGCTTCATTCAGACATGAGTTATAGTGCTGTTGTTGACAGAGAAGTCAATGCTAATGGATCAACAACTTATATTAAATAAGGTGTCATCAAATGGAAACACCTCACACAAAATACAATACATAAAACAAGATTATATATCTGCCAGTTGATGAAGATGTTGTGAGCAGAGGCCCACAGGAACCTAACCCTGTATTTCCCCTAGGAGCCATAGTTCAGTATTTGCTAATTCAGTGTTTGCAGTCACGTTATAGAACATAACTACCGAGAATAACAAGAATCAGCAGTAGTTGCCTTGAAGAGTTGTCCAACCAGTTTTGGAATCTTCATAAATGAAGAATACACCTTTCTTGTGTTAAACCACCAAAGGTTCAGGGTTAATTTGTTTTTGAAGTATAGCCTTTGACTCTCCTGATTAAGAGACTTTCACATTATGTTGGCAATTGGATATTAGATCTCTGAAGTCTAGGTTCCTAGTCTATTATTTTTTAGCTCCAGAATCAGGATAAATTTCTGTAATTCACTCATCTGTAAAATAAATATTACCCATCCATCTAATTATGTTTAATCCCTTGCATTATAAAATGCCTATGTCTTGGCAGGCACTTGTATAGATCCAGTAAATGTTACTACTACTATGATTAAACTAGCTCAAGATGATTTTTTTTAACTAAAAGAATCTTAATCTTAATCAGTAAAAAACTGATACAAGAAGCAGTAGCTTAAGTGAAAGGCCTTTAGAAAAAAATAGTTAAGTAGGGAGGGGATGATTGAGGACTCTCCCAATTACTTGTCAGTCCCCATTGGGATTAGAAGAAAAGCAGGTTTAAAGGAACAGTAATGAGTTCAGTTTTGAACATAGTACAAATAAAGTGCCTGAGGGCAGAAAACTGAATATTTTCCTGTGGAGTCTCTAAGAGAGGTCTGGACTGTGAACAGAATTGGAAGGCATAGTGTACGGATAGTAGTCAAAATAGTAAAAGTAGATGAAACACAGAGTTTGTAGAATGTGAAGCAAAAATGGCTGAGGACCACACATTTAAAGCCTGGGGAGAAGGTGTCTAGCAAAAAAGTGGAAGAGAAGCAATCCAATGGAACGCTTAAAGAGAGTTGTGTCATGAAGCCAAAGAACATTTCAGTGACAGTACAATGGTCAAAATGAGCTGTGGTAGTTTCGAACTTTGTTGGTTTAGCTAAATTGGAATGAATTTCCCAGAATTCCTTTCCCTGTATGGTTGGCCAATAAGAGAAACTTGTGTGAGATTTCAGAAAAGAAAGTAAAGTAGTGAAGACCTCTAGTTAGAGGTGTTGAGGGATAGACACGGACATGGAGGGGAGGAGGCCCAGTTTGTCCTCATTGAAGAGAGGATGAAAAATAGGGAGATAGAACAGTCAGATAAGTACTCTTATTTGGCCCTGTAAAGGCTTTTGTAAGGTCATATGCTACTCAGAGAAATCTACCTAGTCTTCAATACCAAAACATACAAGGGGGAACCCCCCCAAAACCCTAGAATTATATTCTGGAGGGTGGGCTCCTTGCAGTACAGACTTCCTCCACTAGGTAAGTGTTCTATGAACCTATCTGTATCAGTGTACCAGCTGGCGTTGTTGTGAGAGGCTGCATTTGCTTCAGTGAATTTTTTTTAAGGACTCTTTCAACTCGTTTGCCCATTTCATGATGGGTGATTTACAGACACACCTGTCCACACCAAGTTGCATGTGCAGCAGTTTTTGACCAAAAACAGCATAACCCCCATGCCCCACCCTCCCTATTCACTGGATCTTGCCTGAGCAACTTTTTTTGTTCCCCAGGTGAGAAAACTCCTCAAAGGGAAACATTTTGCCAATTTGGAAGAAGTGAAAGAAAAGACAGCAAAAACACTTAGCATCTAAACTGACATGCTCCAAAACTGTTCTGAGCAGTGGAAAAACCATCTTGATAGGTGTATTGCATCAAATGGAGAGTACTTTGAAGGTGACTGAATTTAAACATGTAAGAATAAATACACAATTTTTTGTAAATAAATTCCAGGGGTATTTTGATCATAAGTATCATCTTACACTAGACTAGAGTATAAGCCCTCAAGCAAAGACTACACCTTGTTATACCCCAAGTGCATAACACAGTTATTGGCACATAATATTAAACAAAGAATTTGTTTAAAAAATTAATTAATACTACTCCACGCATAAGGGCTAAGAACTGCACCATGGTGATGAGCTTGTTGCTTCTACTCAAAGATTTTCTATGTTCATGTAAGAGAAGGGACAATTCTTTACAAAAGAATTTTGACTAATAAATGTGGGAGGTATGAGAGGAACAGAACACCACAGTAGTAATGACTACATAAAAGACCCACCAATGAACATTGAAATTAGTGGGATAAAGGATAAGGAGAGACAAGATACTTGCATAAACTTCACAGTGCCTCCTCCCAAGTATATATCAATTATAAAGGGAAAAATAGTTAACTTCACAGTGGAGAAACCTGGTTGACATCGCCTTAATTAAGGGACCAAGCTTAACATCACCAGCTATAAGATGTGTCACTATTATGTACCTTTTAGCTCAGAGGATGTGCTGAGAGGGGCACTTCATCTCTTGGTATTCTAAAAATTCATGATTGCAATGTAATTGTGACAAAGCATCAGATGAACCCAAACTGAGGGACATTCTACAAAATACCTGACCAGAAATTTTCAAACATGACAAGATTGTAAAAGATAAGGAAATACAAAGGCAACTGTTGCAACTAGAGGAGACTAAGGAGAAGTAATAACTAAATTCAGTGTCGTATCTTGTATGAGCTCCTAGGATAGAAAAAGGACATTAGTAGGAAAACAGGTGAAATCCTACTAAAGTCTTAGTAGAAAACAGGTGAAATCCTAATAATCTGTACTTTCCTTCTTTTTTTTAAAGTATAATTTATTGATTATGCTTACAGATGTCCCAATTTTTTCTCCCCTTTATTCCCTCCGTCCTGCACCTCCCTCCCCTCAGCAACCCCCACCCCCAACTTATTTTATGTCCATGGATCATACATATAAGATCTTTGGCTTCTCTATTTCCTATGCTATTCTTAATCTCCCCCTGTCTATTTTGTACCTACCATCTATGCTTCTTATTCCCTGTACCTTTTCTCCCATTCTCCTCCCCCATCCCTGCTGATCACCCTCCATGTGAGCTCCATTTCCGTCATTCTGTTCCTGTTCCAGTTGTTTGCTTAGTTTTTGTTTTTGTTTTTAGGTTCAGTTGTTGATAGTTGTGAGTTTGTTGTCATTTTACTGTTCATAGTTTTGATCTTCTTTTTCTTAGATAAGTCCCTTTAACATTTCATATAATAAAGGCTTGGTGATGATGAACTCCTTTAACTTGACCTTATCTGGGAAGCACTTTATCTGCCTTTCTGTTCTAAATGATAGCTTTGCTGGATAGAGTAATCTTGGATGCAGGTCCTTGCCTTTCATGACTTGGAATACTTCTTTCCAGCCTCTTCTTGCCTGTAAGGTTTCTTTTGAGAAATCAGCTGACAGTCTTATGGGAATTCCTTTGCAGGTAACTCTCTACTTTTCTCTTGCTGCTTTTAAATTTTTCATTAAGGAAGGGAAATTTTCCTTTTCATTAAGGAAGGAGTTAAAGAATGAGGCAGCCTGCATAGACCATTTATTTGAGGTCAGCTACAGAAAGCCAGGAGGGGATCAATCATCAAATACCTGTAAAGCAGTGTGAAACAAATATGCATATGTAAAACCCATTCAGTGGCCCTGAGGATGGGGCCTGAGATTTTGCACATCTAACAAGTTACCAGGTGAAGCCAATTCTTCTGGTTCTCAGAAAATACTTTGAAGAAAGCTACTCAAAGAGCAACTACTTTGTAAATAGTGTATGTAAGATTTTTAAAATAATGCTTCCTTACTGTTTTATTGTTTATTGTATTCTGATTGCCAGGTTCAATGGATTCTCCAATACAGATCTTACTGGACCATTACTGTCTTGAAATTCTATGCTGGCTCTAGTGACATCACTCTAGATGATTATCCACCTTTGTCTTCAGTATTCCCTCTCAGGCTTCTTTGCTGGCTCCTCTTCGTCCTCCTACCCCTTAATTGTTCCCATTTCCCAGACATCTGCCTCCAGCTCTCTTTTCTTCTATTTGTACTTATTGGAAATCCTTTGTTATCTCTAATTCTAGTTGATTCCTTTGGGGTTTCTAGGTATATAGTTGTGTCTAAAAATAGTAGTTTTAGTTCTTCTTTTCAAATATTTATGCTGTATCTCTTATAACAAGATATTTAATAAAACTTATATATTGACATTTGTTTTAGAGACATTTTTGTTTTCAGTTTATGGGGAATGACTACAATGTTTTTCCTTGAAACACAATGTTGGTTCTTGGCTTTAGATAATCTTTATTCATTTTCAAAAATAAGATATAATTTACATTACATAAATTAACCATTTTAAAGTGTACAATTCAATGTTTTTTGTGTATGTATGAGTTAACCACTCAAAAAGTGATAGAACTTTAAAAATAATCATTTCTAAAGACTTGAGCCATCCAACAATGGAATGGGATCCCCTGCAACTAGAAACGTTAAGCATGATCTGGATAATCCCCTTTTTAGTGATGTTCTAAAACATGTTCCTGTTCTGATGGGAGAAAAACTCTGTCCCTTCTAATGCTAAAATCTGTGGGACGTTTATTGATCTGAACACTTCTACACAGTGGAATCACTGCTCTGAGCAATGGCAAGGAAATGAAATAAGGGACTCTCTTTTGGCCCAGAAACAGGTGAAAACAATATTTAAGTTAATGGTACACATACCCTAGCCAGGTAGTTCAATTGGTTAGAGCATTGGTTTTTTTTTTTTTTTAAGATTTTATTTATTTATTTTTAGAGAGAGGGGAAGAGAGGAAGAGAAGCATCAATGCGTGGTGGCCTCTCATGCACCCCCCACTGGGGACCTGACCCATAACCTAGACATGTGCCCTGATTGGGAATTGAACCAGTGACTCTTTGGTTTGTAGGCCAGCACTGAATCCACTGAGCCACACCAGCCAGGGTGGTTAGAGTGCTGTCTTGATATACCAAGTTTGTGGGTTTGATCCTTACTCAGAGCACATACAAGAATCAACCAATGAACGCATAAATAAGTAGAACAACAAATCGCTGTTTCTCTCTCTCTCTCTGTCTCCCTTTCTCTCTCTAAAATAATAATAATAATAATAATAATAATAATAATAATAATAATAATAATAAAAAGTTGGGAAACAGTGTGGAGTTTCCTCAAAAAATTAAAAATGCCTTTTCATAAAAACAAACACATAGATCAATGGAACAGAATAGAGAGCTGAGAAATAAACCCACTCCTTTATGGTCAAGTAATAGCTGACAGAGGAAGCAAGCACATACAATTGGATAAAGATAGTTTATTCCATAAGTGGTATTGGGATAATTGGACAGATACATGCAGAAAAATGAAACTAGACCACCTTCTTAATAGACCACACAAGAATAAATTCAAAGTGGATCAAAGACTTAAATGTTAGACCCAAAACCATACAAATTGTAGAAGAAAACATAGGCAGCAAAATATTGGACATTGCTCGTAACAATATTTTATTGGATATATCTCCCCAGGTGAAGGAAAAAAAGAAAAAATAAACAAATAGGACTACATCAAACTAAAAAGTTTTTGTACAGCTGCTCTGGTTGGTGTGGCTGAATGGATTGAGTGCTAGCCTGTGAACCAAAAGGTCACTAGTTCAATTCCCAGACAGGGCACACGCCTGGGTTGCAGGTCAGGTCCCCAGTCCTTACTGGGGTGTGTGAGAGGCAACCACACATTGATGTTTCTCTCACTGTCTTTCCCTTTTTCTTCCCCTCTCTCTAAAAATAGATAAATAAAATCCTTTAAAAAATAATAAATCTGCCTTTTGACCCAGCTATCCCACTTCTGGGAATACATCTGAAGGACCCCAAAACACTAATTCAAAAGAACATAAGTACCTCTATGTTCATTGGAGTGTTGTTTACAATCACTAAAATTTGGAAGCAGCCCATGTGTCCATCAGTAGATGAGTGGATAAAACAGCTATGGTACATTTACACAATGAAATATTACTTGGCCATGTAAAAGAAGAAAATTTTATCCTTTGCAACAGCATGGATGGACATGGAGAACATTATGCTAAGTGAAGTAAGTCAATGAGAGAAAGACAAATACCATATAATTTCACTCACACATGGAATCTAATGAACAAACTGAACTAATAAGCAAAATAGAGACAGACTCATAGATGGAGAGGAGGATCACAGCTCTGGGCTGGGGGGGGGCATTGGAGTGGCATGATCAAGCAAAAAAGAAAATAGTGTGGTGATGGTGGTGGGGAGGGGAGAGGTGAAAGAGGATATAAGAAGGATAAATGGTAATGCAAAAAATACAATAAAAAAGCTATTTTTAAAAAAATGTTTTATTTATTGATTTTTAGAAAGAGAGGGGAAGGGAGAGAAACATCAACATGTGGTTGCCTCTGGCTTGCCCCCTGCTGCGGACCTGGCCTGCAACCCAGGCATGTCCCCTCAATGGGAATTGAACCAGCAACCCTTTGCTTCATAGGCCAGTGCTCAATCCACTGAGCTACACCAGCCAGGGCAATAAAAAGCTATTTTAAGAAAGTTAATGGTACACGGGAAAAGCAATATTCCTAGATAATGGAAACAATAGTTCTCATTAGTTACATTAATAGTTTCAGGGATCTTCTTACCCCAAATCCCCACCAGAGAGGCCTGTACCCACCAAGGAAGGAGAGGGTAAAATTAGGACTCTATCAGGAAGAAGAGTTTGCAGGAGGGGTAGGAAGTTACAAAGTCAAGGAAAGAATCAGTTTGAGTAGCTGTGGAAAGTGTAGAAAGCCAAGGACCAATGGCCCCACTGGCATTTAAACTAACTTTTTCACCTAATCTTATACCTTTCAGTATCCCTTATATCTCAGAGACAGGCCACTAAGCAATTATCGGTAGTATTTATTAAACATTTACACTTTGAATTCTCCATTTCCAACTATTCCCTTCATTATCTGTTGCCAAAGATATGAAAGCCATCCATCGTCAGCTTTACTTGTCTTCAAAGTTCATCAATGCCTGCACTGTAAAGAAACAGACTGTGAGGCTGGAGAACTAAGAATATTCAATACATACAAGTGTTTTAAGACCCTGCTTTCCCAGGCTCTCACACAAATTTTTATGGTAAATTAAAATCTTTACATTAAATTACGCCATATGTTGCATGTCAAATATAATTGAAAAATAAATTTAAAAAATTAAGCCATATGCACTTGTACTCTTTGCCATAGATGAATTACTTAGGATTAAAGAAGCTGCCTTGCTGCCTTCTGTATTTCACCCTGTTCTCCTCAGAGAACCAGTAGGAAGGCAAGGCTGAGGACAACTGGAAAGAGCAGCATTAACCTTAGGCAACATTTTGAAGTAGGTGAATGTCTGCTTTGACATCCTGTTCTAAATTCCACATTCCAATGTTATAAATTTCTCTTATTGCCCTCCTATGCCCACCACAAACATATATTCCTCTTCCCTAATTGTTATTTTCACATTGAGTTGATTTCAACTAAGTATGAGAAAGATAACACTAATCCATATTAAATTGTAAAAAAAAAAGGGGGGGAGGGCTAACTCAGTTTTCATTTCTAGAGGGAAAATTTATTAATCTAATTTAATCTCCAACTGGTAAAATTTCAAGGGAGAAATTTAGGGAAAATAGCTCTACTATTTAAATCACATACTTCTCTCTGCCTAGGCTGACACTAGAAGATGCTGAAAGGAAGAGAAGTCTATAATTCATAAACCTCTTTCAGTTGTTGAAGGAAGTGGGCACTTGTGGCCTTTCTGCTCACTGTCTAATTCCAACAGCTATAAGTCATCATATATGCAATCTCAAAATTTGAAGACTAAGGCCCTACTGCTCAGGTCTGAAGTATGGCCTTCAAAGAGAAGGCACATGTACAAAAGTGGGTGGGCCACCAAAAGAAGCAAGAGCCCACCTTGTCTTAATTCCTAACAAATGGAACACTATCCTCTTGGGAAACAAGCTCTCAGACCTGAAAGGATTTAGGTGTCCCCTACTGAAGAAGCAAAATTGCCAGGTTCTCTCTAGATTAGAAGAAATTGGGACATATGTCCAGAATGTAACATCCCAAACCAAGGATTTGCCCTTTTTAGGTATGAGGTGGAAATTCAGACACTGAGATACCAAAATAGTGAACATCCACCCCCTTATCCTCAGTTATATATGCTACTCCAATGTACTTAATTCCTGGTCCCTATGACTGCCCCAAATCCATACCTGCAAACTCTTGCAAGCGCTTACGCTCCTCTAGGTTATACTGAAGCTTTTCTAGCAATTCAAAATATTGGAAGAGTGAATCTCTAGGCCAAACAACATGTTCTTCCTGATCCATGTCCATTAGCCCAGGCAGATTCTGGTGCACATGAGTCTCCCAATCCAACTGACCTGGAGGAGGAATTCTTCTTAACAACATATAGATTTATGGAAGTTGGGAAAGAACTGATGAATCCTATGATGTGGGGGTGGGGGGAAAGCAGGGATGAAAGAGGAAACAAAAAAGCAGGAAGGATGGTAAAGGGTGCATCACCAAGAGGCCACTTTTTACAATAGGCAAAGACAGCCACAGCCACACTTATCCAAAGTGAAGCAAATGTATAGAGGAAATGAAGAAGCACAAAGAAGTAACTAAGAAAATCAAACTGGTACCAAAAACTGGGAAGTAGACATAGTTAAGATTGGGAGATCTCTAGAGAAATGGAAGAAACCCTCTGCTTACCAATAGAGTCCAACTCTCTGGATTCAGAAGAAGAGGAAAAGGAGGAAGAGGAAGAAGAGGAAGATGAAAATTTTGCCTTTTTTGACCAAGACTCTTTTGGTTTTGACTCAGATGCTCTTAAATCCTCTTTTGTGGCACTGGTTTCAGATTCTTCTTTAAATATTTCTGATAAGTCCAAAGATTCTGCTTGTTGATTGGCATCTCTATAAGCAAAAAAGGAAATGGTATTGCTTGAAATACATTTATGAGATATGGTTTGTTCTTTCATTATTCTAATTCAGGCCCTGGCCATCTCCTAATGCTGAGACTTAAGGTTATGAAGGCTAAACTGCTCATTGCATATATAGGTTATTGTATATACAAGCCCAAAATCCAAGCTTAAGCACTTCCAACCACAATTATTCCATGTACCATATCAGTATTAGTGCCTCTCACCACATAGCTTCTGTGCTCAATTTTATTCAGGCTTCCACAATACACATGCAACCTTATTTTGCCAAGCTTTAGCTCCCCACACTATAGCCCTATGCCTATTATACCATATCTACAGCCTTTCCCCACATGATTCTGTCTCTTAATAATAGAGAGTCCATGGGCTCAGCTCTTGGTCTTTTTATCTTCTCTATCTATGCAGGGGTGTCCAATGTATGGCCTGTGGGTCGCATGCAGCCCAGGATGGCTAGACACCCCTGATTCTACAGTCACTCCTTTGGTGATCTCATCTGAGCTTAATTGCCTACTAAATGCAAATTTAAACCTCTAGTCCAGAACTCATTCCTCAATTCAGACTAGTATATACAACTTTGGCTCACAAATTACCACTTGAATGTCTAATAGACATCTCAAATTCAACCAGAACTGAACTCTTTGCCTACCATACCTCTT
Organism: Anoura caudifer; assembly: GCA_004027475.1. Classification (NCBI taxonomy): domain Eukaryota; kingdom Metazoa; phylum Chordata; class Mammalia; order Chiroptera; family Phyllostomidae; genus Anoura; species Anoura caudifer. The sequence continues at coordinate 18,406 of PVKU01003679.1, read as the reverse complement.
CCACCAACAGCCTTCCCCATCTCAGCTAATCCATTCTGCCAGTTGCACAGGCCAAAACTTTGGAGTCATCCTGAACTTTCCTCTCATACCCCACATCCAATCCATCAAGAAATCTTGTTGATTCTACCTTCAAAATATACCTTTTCTTACTGGTACCATTCTGGTCTGAGCCATTATCACCTCTTGCTCGGATAGCAGCATAGCTTCCTAACTCATCTCTCTATTCCTTCCCTTGTTCTTCTACAGTCTATTATCAACACAGCAACTAGAGTAATCCTTCTTAAATGTAAGGCATTTCATGTCACTGCTCTGTTCTGTTCCCCATTTCATTCAGAGTCAAAGTCTAAGTCCCTACAATGGTACCACAGCCCTATAAACTAAGATCCCCACAGCCCTACAGGATAGGGTTCCCATTGTCTCCCTGACCTTATTTCCTATCACTTTCCCCCTGCTCATTTGTTCCAGTTACGATGGTTTCTTGCTGTTTCTTAAGCACATCAGGCATGCTTCTGGCTTAGGACTTTTGTACTAACTGTTCCCTCTGCCTATAACATTCCTGCCATAGTGATCTCCTCACCTACTCCAAGTCTTTGCTCAGATGTTACCAGGCCACCCTGACTAACTTGTTTAAGATTATAACCAATCTGCAACCCCCACCGAACACTCTAACCCCCCTTAATTTGTCCTACTTTTTATTTGTTCATAGTGCTTATTGTATTTTAACATTAACATACTCATTTAATATATTCATTTTTTATTCTCTTTTCCCTGTCTAGTATGTAAACTATAGGGGAGCAGGTATTGTCTCTTTTGTTCAATGATACATCCCAAGCATCTAAAAAGTATTCAGTAATTATTTGTTGAATGGATGAATAAGATTATTTCTCCTTCTGCTCTCTTGTCCACTACTGAATACTCAGGGTCTAGAATAGCATCTGTTTCATAAAAGGTACATGTATTAATTTCCTGTGGCTGCTGTTAACAAATTATGACAAACTTGGTAGCTTAAGACAACAAAAATTTATTCTCTCACAATTCTGAAATCCAGACTCTGAAATCAAGGTGTTGGCAGGGCTATTCTCCCTCTGGAAGCTCTAGGGAAGATGAGTTCCTTGCTTCTTCTAGCTCTGGCAGTTAGTTGCCTGGCACTCAGTGGTTTCTTCTAGCTTGTGCTTGCATCACTCCAAACTCTCTATATTCACATCTCCTTCTCTTATTCTCTATGTTTATGTCTTCTGTCTCTGATAAGGAGTCTTGTCAATGGACTTAGGGTCCACCTGAATAACCCAAGATAATCACATCTCAAGGTCCTTAACTTAATTGCATCTGCAATGACCTTTTTTTTTTCCAAGTAAGGTTATGTTCACAGGTTCTGGGGGTTAGGACATGGGCATATCTTTGGGGGGGCTGCTGTACAACCAACTACAATCAATAGTCATTGAATGAACAAATTCTCTCTCACAGCCAATATTTGTCTTTGGTTTTCTACCCTCTCCTCCTTCACGTGTGTCCATCCCAGTTCACAAACACACTCCTAACCTGGTATCCATTTTGCTAAGGCTTGACCTCATTACCTCGGGGGAAAGGTTTTGTCTCCTGCAAAGCAAAACACACAAGAGAGTTATACTGAAGCAGTTTATTAAGGAAAAAAGAAAACTGAGGTGAAGAAATTGTAGCAAAGTGGTGAAAATTAAGTGAAGAAAACTAAGTGAGGAGGAGAAATTATAGTTAAGGGGTGAAAAAGAGTAGGGGAGCTCCAATAGTAGATAAAGAATCAGGCAATATTATAGAACTGGGGCATTCTAACTCTTGGGCAAATTTGTTATAAGGGGAAAATGGGGTCAAAGCCATAGAAGAGAAATGGGGAATAAGGTCAGGAAACCTTTCAGAACTAAAGTTGGGTTTGATAATTGGGAAACAGACCTCTGGATAATCTGTCGTTTGAATATGTCAGCTTTGTGCTGAACCTCCAGGTGTGTCATCTCCTCATTCAAGTCAGTTCTGATAGCCTGAAAGTTAGTAACTGCCCCAAGGACCATTAGGAGTTGGGGACGGTGATGACAAGAGCCAGGGAGAGGGCTCAGGTGGGGAGAAACCAAGTGAAATAGCCATTACAGGCCCCAAGCCCTCCTGCTATATCAGGTTTTCTCTCTCTATAATCCACCAACCCTAGCTTTCACTCTAATTTCTCCCTACCCATCCCTCCCACCAAATTTCACCTTTTCTATGCTTACCCATCATGGCTACTATGATGTTTCGAAAGATAATGGAACCAAGTAACAATGAAAGGATGACATAGATGCTGCTGAAGGTGCGACTGACTTCAGGCACCTTCCAGGTGTCCTGAAGCAATGCATACCAATGATCCATGGTGAAGAGAATGAACACTGTCACTAGGGAATTCAGCAGGTCCCTAAAGAAAAAGGTGTGTGTGTGTAGATAAAACAGAGATCTAAATCTCGCAGAAACAGTTTCACTCTCACTTTTTTTCGTTCTCACTCTAAAAGCAACATAAGAGCATTTCTTTATAGTTTGCTCTGACTCTGGCTTCTTTTCTACCATACTCAATTTTTTAGCTAATTATACTTCAGTTTGAGGTTGTTTTATTAGGTTTTCCTCTACTATGTATAATCTATGAATTTCAATTACTATTCCATTAGTACTTGGGGCATAGTAGGTACTTAATAAATAGGTAGTGACTGAATTTTTAAAAATTGTATGAATCACCAACTACATACCATTTTTTGTAAGTTTATTATCCACTGTCCTATGGACTTCACCTAACAGAGTATCACTTACAAATTTAGCAAACACCATTCCTATTTAGTTTGTTGTTATGAACTGATAAGTAAGCAAATGGATTTGTGACATAAATATGTGATCTCAAATAATGAATGATAATGACTATATCACAAAAGCTCTCAGGAAGATATATAAATTTTCCTTTTTAGTCTTCCATATACAATTTGTTGAAAACATCAGGGCTTGAATAGGATAAATTCTAGGACTTTCCTCACTTGTACTTTTTAAATAAATAGATTTTATTTATTTATTTTTAGACAGAGGGGAGGAGAGAGAAACATCAGTGTTTGGTTGCCTCTTGCATGCCCCCTACTGGAGACCTGGCCCACAACCCAGGCATGTGCCCTGACTGGGAATTGAACCAGAGACCCTTTGGTTCACAGGCCAGTGCTCAACACACTGAGGCACACCAGTCAGGGCATTTTTTACAAAACTACTAAGAGAGCTAAGAGGCACTGACAAGATTGGATTCCAATTCATAAATAACATTATCACCTCTGAATCCAAATTGACTTTCTACTAGTAGTCAGTGTTCTCTAAACAAAGATCTTATAAGGATTTTACTTTTAAATGAGTTTAAGTGTGTGCATGCATAATCCCCACACCTAGAAACTGGGGTAAAACCAGTGAGCATTTTTGAAAATAACATTTATTATCACTTACAATGTGTCTTAGATACTCTAAATGCTTAAATGAATTACCTCATTTATTCCTTCACTCTTACTACCATTTTTCAAAAGGGGACTGAGGTTTAGAAGCCAGGGCTTAACCACTGGAGTATACCGCTATTTAAAGAAGGCTGATCTGGGTGCAAATGAATTTGACAAACCAGAGCAATGCCCTGGCTGGTGTGGCTCAGCAGAATGAGTGCTGGCCTGCAAATCAAAAGGTTGAAGGTTCAATTCCCAGTCAGGACACATGCCTGGGTTACAGGCCAGGTCCCCAGTTGGAGGTGTGCGATCTCCCATACAATGATGTGTCCTTCCCTCTTTTTTCTCCCTCTAAAAGTAAATAAACAAAATCTTAAAAAAAAAACAACAACAACAAATCTGGTAGCTGCCCTATCTTGAAAATCAAATTGAATACCACTAAGTATTCCTTTGTGTTCTCCTTGCCTCTCCTGTGTTCTACTCCACTCTCTTAAAACAGTCTATATTTTTTGTATTACTATATTTTGGACTACTTCCCAGTCTCTCACCCAAATTCTCTCCCCCTACCCAGGCTTCCCCCAGTCCTGCCTACGAGAAGAACATGTGGTACTTCAGGTCCGGGTGAGTTGAACGGGTGTAACCCTCGAAGAAGTAGACACCGGTCACAGCAAAAATGTAGAAGAAGATGATCAGCAACATCAAGAGGAAGGTCATGCTCTAGAGGCCATGACTTCAAGTCAGAGCTGGGCCAGACTAGGCTGATCTTCACCTACAGCCCAGTCAAGCCCACCCTGGCAATCCCCCACATAACCCTGACTTCCAGTCCTGAGCCCAGTAATCTGTAGAACACAGCAGTGTGACTCCACCGCTTTCACATCCAATAACATATCACAGGATCTTTCATTGCCCTCTTTGACCCACCCAGGCTTGTTTCATGTAACTCCCATGTTTATCCACCTTGCCCACCTGGTTTTGCCACTATAGTCAATTCACCTTGAGGGCCCTGGCCAGGGCCAAAATAATGACTCGAACTTGAGGAAATCGTGTAAAGAGTTTGAGAGACCTTAGTACCCGGCAGATCCTCAGCAACTGGAGCCATACAGACTGCCTTGTTACCCCTACCAGCACCACAACCTCAGGAAGCAGGGACTGTGGAAAACACACAGATTATGAATAGAATATACCCAAAGCACTCATGAATGGTTGCCTCTTCATTACTGATCTTCTTCATAGTTCCTTGGGCATCATCTCTTGAATAACATTCTCTGGTGACTGTTTCCTATTCAGTCTTTCTATATTAAATTACTTAAACTCTGTACTTCAATTTCCTCAGACATAAAAAGGTGATAAATGGATTGCTTATCCTCATCAGGTTGTTGTGGAGCTCAAATGAGAAAACACATGTAAAACACTGAGAACACCTGGCACTTATTAAGTGCTTAGTAACTGGTAGATATTATTGTTGGGGTTAGATTCTGCCTTGCAATGCCAACAATTCCTACAATGACTGACTTTTAGAAGGAAAAAAGGAATTTAGATACATTTCTATTTGTTTCTTCCTGTAATCTAATTATCTTAACTTTTCTTGTCATTTTGATTCACCTAGACACATTCCCCAGCCCACTAAACTAATCATTAAGATATCTACCCTTACCAATATGGTAACAACAAAATCAAAGACATTCCAGGCATTCTTCCAGAAGAGAAAAAAGCTGGATAGCCACATAAGAAGGATCTCCAAAATAAAAATAAATAAGATGAACCAAGCTGCCACCTCCAGAGTCAGCTTCATCGGCCACAGCTTGGTGTTAGAGGATTCCAGCAGTTCTGTGAGAGTAGAGCAAAGGACAAGTAAAGGTTAAGGAACTGGGAAGCTGATGACAGAGAATGATCACAATCTATTATAAACCACATTTATCCCCACTGCTATTACATTTTTCTTTGAGTTTCTTTAAACACTGTTGCTGCTTCAACATGTGAAACACAGGGGAGGACCAAATAGAAGGTGGAAAACAGCTATGACTCATTTCTTCTGCTGGTAATCAATAAGCCTAACAGCTGTAAGTCACTGCCTTCCCACTCTGGGGTCACACAGACACCAAGGGACTCATCTCTTAACTACCCTAACCCTGTCTACTGTACTGTTACCCCTGAGTCTCAAATTTCACAAAGAAGAGGCAATGAGCCTTGAGAATGGAATGAGAATGTAGGGCCATGAGATGTTGAGTGCTTTATAAGGGATACAGAAACAAGAAACAGATTCATGGAGCATATTGAATTACAGTAAGAAATTGTTGGTTCCTTATTTGCTAGCTTTTAAAACTTTCCCTTTCTTCTATAAAATTGATTTTGTTCTGCAAAGCAAATTGAATCCTATACTTTCTTTCTAGAACTCTATTATTTGCTAATTGCTGTTTCTTAACTCATTGCCTTCACCTTTTGACCCTCTTCATCTCATTTATACATTTAATGGATGCATACCATGCTATTGAAGAAAACATTAAGATTAAAATAGGCATACAGGTTAAAACTTTAATATGTTTCCCTTTGAAACAGGATAATCTGACAGCCTGCAAATGCACTGTGACTGATACATTTGGCAGTTAATGGAAGAAGAGCATACTCAACCACCCTGAAAAACACAAACAACTATTTTTATGCCCTAACACATAAATTTCCATCTAAAGTTTAACATATTACACCCTGGCTGGTGTAGCTCAGTGGATTGAGTGTGGGCCTGTGAACCAAGGGATCGCAGTTTGATTCCCAGTCAGGGCACATGCCTGGGTTGCAGGCCAGGTCCCCAGTAGCGGGTATAGGAGAGGCAACCATACAATGATGTTTCTCTCCCTCTCTCCCTCTCTCCTTCCCTTCCCCTCTAAAGATAAATAAATAAAATGTTTAAAAAATTAAAGTTTAACATATTACATGTATTTAACATATAATACATAGTTATAAAACTGAAACTAATGTTGTATGTAAATTATATCTCAATTTTAAAAATTAAATTAAAAACTATATAATACACAAAATATATTTGATCCCCAAGTCAAACTAATGCCATTTTAAAGTTCATTTGTAGATAAATCATATATTTTCTTTAAAAAACTAGCATGGCCTTCCAGTCAAGATGGAGGAATAGGTAAACATACTTTGCCTCCTCACACAACTACAGAAAAAATTACTACTAGACTACAAAACAAATCACCCAGACCACCAGAAAATCAAGCTGTATGGAAGTCCAACAACCAAGGATTTAAAGAAGCCACAATCATCCAGACATGTAGGAGGGGCTGAGACGTGGAGAGAGGTGGAGAGCAAGGCACCACAGGAGAGGCATGGCAAAGAGGCAAAACAGGCGCTCCCATAGGCATGTGTGGTGGATAAAAATTAGGAGGGATCCCTGGGGAGTGAGCGATCCCAGCCCCAAACCAGACCACTCAGCAACCCAGGGTTCCAGCACCAGGAAGATAAATCCTCATAATTTCTGGCTGTAAAAACTAGTGGAGAAATTGCCAGATTATCAGGAGACTCCTCTTAAAGGGCCTACATGGACTTAGGACTCATGCAGACCCACCCCTCTGGAATTTAGCACCAGGGCAACAGCTGGAAGGGAATACAGGGAGAAAGTGAAGAGACTAGACAGAGCAAGTGCTGGGTGACAGCTTCCTCCTAGGCAAACCTCCAGAAGCCAGGCAGTGGCAGTGTCCCCTCTCAGAGCCCTCCCCTAAAAGACAGCCACAAAGCAGTGAAATGGGTTGCCCTGCCCTGACAATCACCTAAAGCTCTGCCCCACATAATTTACAGGTCCACACTTCTACAATAGGCCACAGTACTAAGACAGGGAATCAAAGCAGCTCTACCTAATACACAGAAACAAACACAAGGAAGCTGCCAAACTGAGAAGACAAAGAAAGATGGTTCAATTGAAAGAACAGAACAATACTCTAGAAAAAGAATTAAACAAAACAGAGAAAACCAACCTATCAGATGCAGAGTTCAAAACACTGGTTATCAGGATACTCAAAGAACTCATCGAGTACGGCAACAGCATAAAAAACACCCAGACAGAAATGAAGGTTACATTAAGTGAAATAAAGAAAAATCTACAGGAACCAACAGTGAAGAGGATGAAACTGAGTACCAAATCAACAATTTGGAACATAAGGAAGAAAAAAGCATTCCATCAAAACAGCAAGAATAAAAAAAGAATTTAAAAGAATAAGGATAGAATAAGAAGCCTCTGGGACATCTGCAAATGTACCAACATCTGAATCATAGTGGTGCCAGAAGAGGAAGAGGAAAAGCAAGAAATGAAAAACTTATTTGAAAAAATAATGAAAGAAAATGTCCCTAATTTGGTGAAGGAAATAGACATACAATTCCAGGAAGCACAGAGTCCCAAACAAGTTGAACCCAAAGAGGACCACACCAAGACACATCATATTAAAATGCCAAAGTTTAAAGATAAAGAGAGAATCTTAAAAGCAGCAAGAGAAAAGCAGATGAAGATCACTTGAAACATTATCAGCTGCAAGGGGTAGGGGGGAGAAGGAGAAAAGGTACAGGGAATAAGAAGCATAATTGGTAGGCACAAAATAGACAGAGAAATGCTATTAAGAATAGCATAGAAAATGTGAAGCCAAATAACTTATATGCACAACTGATGGACATGAACTAAGTGGTGGGATTGCTGGAGAGAATGAGGGCACCAGGAGGAGGGAGGCAAAGAGGGAAAAACTGGGACAACTGTAATAGCATAATCAATAAAATATTTTTTAAAAAAAGAAATAAACCAAAAAAGAAAAAGTATTGTGAAAACTAAGACTATAAAGGGTTGGTAAATTTGATCACACACACATGCACACACAAACACAATAAAAAATAGCATGAATCACTTATAAAATGCCAAAAGTAAACATTTGCTCGTGATTTTTTAAATGATATAATAAACTTTAAAATACAATATTTAATGTGCTAGCCTAAAATATTTTTATTTCAACTTGCTCCTTTATATCACATAAAAATAATGATTAAAACACCTAAGGCAGTTTTCAAGACTATATATGTATTACTGGGAAACAAAATCACAAGACAAAAAAAAATTGGAGAGCTTTGATCTAGAAAACTGTTAATAACTATTTTTTCCCTATCTATAACAACATTCTTGTGATTTGGGAAATTGTTTTTTAAAAAGCCTAAACAAAATCTTAATGTTTATGACATGAATTAGTCTGTTCAAAGAAATGTTATATCCAAATTATTCCTCCTGCCTTTCTACCATGAGAATGTACTTAAAAAGATACAATTTACATGATTGCCCAGGCGATTCCTACTCTGGCAATCCACCAATCCTCTGGTACAGTGATCATATTTCATATTCAGCCATTTTACCAAATAGAATGGTTAGTGCTATTCTTTTTTTTTTTTTATTTGTCCATTAGATAGAGGGAATCCTGTACATGTATTGTTATTATTCCAAGGCTTTACACTATATCCCTAACCTCACAGGACAGATACATGCCTGTTATCCAAGAAACAGAAAATGTGAGTGACATAGTTCAAAATGTTCCCCATATGTGGAGGAAATAAAACATTTCAAAGTAAATGAGGTATACTGTAGTGGTCAATGACATCAATTATTGTGGGGTAAGTATCTTTGACCTAATTGCATTAAAAGACAGTTTTAAAGTGGGGAAACTCCCCAAAACAGTGAGGATGAAACAAGGAAGTGGTACTTGTAGTGTCCTTTCTCTTTTCTGAGTAGTTGGTTTGAGATGATAATCAAATGAGCTCATTGATTCTCCAGATTTCTTTTACTATTAATACATTGCATATAATTTATGATTGGTTTTAGAGTTTACTCTTTGACATTTTTTGGCTTATCTAGTACCTTACTTGTACCTAACCTGACATACTTTGCAAGCTTTCTTAGTTGTACTTAATCTTTCTAAATATATATGTAATAATGTAAATAGTGGCTCACTCACTTATGGGCACCAATAGCTCTAATAGGAAAGGTTGATTCAAACAAATTTAGACTAAACTGACACAAGAAATATAACTAGCCTTTCTATCCTGTTCCTTGTGAGTCTATCACACACCCTAGTGTCTGACTACCTTTTATCTCCTATACTCCCAAGAGCCCTCCAAATGTTTCTAGATCTTAGCAGTTGCACAAATACTACTCCAGGAGCCTTAATATAATTATTCCTATCACAATTCAAATAACACTCAAAAATGTAAAATAATAAATTTAAAGGAATAATGACTCCCACCCACTTCCTCTTTCATTTAATGTCAGTTCTCACCTATTTCAACCATCAGCACAATTGTATTCAAAAAGATGAGGAAGATGATGAAGTTTGTGAAGAGAGGACCTGTTTTCTCTTAAGGAAACATACATAGCAGAGTTCTTTCTGACTCATGCCAATGAAATAATAGGGGCAAGAATAGAAACAGTGAGAATGAGGAGAAACTGGATTTTGGAAAGGGGAAAGAAAAGTCATAAGGCAGATGATGAGATGAGAGACAGTAAAGCCATGGCATAAAAATGAATGGCATGAGGCCCTGGCTGGGTAGTTCAGTTGGTTAGAGCATCCTCCTGATAGCCAAGGTTGCGGGTTCCATCTCCTGTCAGGGCACATTCAAGAAATAACCATGAGTAAGTGGAACAACAAATTGATGTTTCTCTCTCTCCCCCTTACCTCTTCTCTAAAAAATCAGTAAACAAAAATGGTTTTTAAAAATGAGTGGCATGAAAGGATACGCTCAAGGACCCACCCAGCCCACAAAGAAAGAGGTGGTCTCTGACTGCACCGCACTTGAAACCTGCTCATCAGTCTCTGGCTGTGTGTAATTCGTTCTACATGACGAGGCTTTATAGAGAAGCGCACAAGCTGGTGTTGATCCACCAACATAAGTTTCTTCTGATGGGAAGGATCTACACCAGAAATATAAAAGGGGCAGTAGATAAAGAGAAGTTTTTGACAGGATATGAAGAGCAGGTAGGATTGGGGGCAGGAATACTGGTTACATAATGGGCCCCTTAGTGCTGTGGCTTGCCTTGCTGTTCCTTCTTGCAGCAACGAATATTAGTTGGAAGAGCTAATGTATCACTTATGATTAACACCGTCCATGCCCAAGAATAAAGGCAGCAGTTTCAACCCTTTAAGTTTTAAGTGCCTTTGGAAAAAACTTCCACATCAGCCAGGGTCAGTAGTTATCCTAGGCCTAAAGGGCAGTGGCATGGGTTCTATGTCCTGGATTCAAAGAATTTTATTTCTAAAACCTTTATCAAGTTTGGTGTGCTCACTTTGGCAGCACATATGCTAAATATCAAGTTTGGTGTAACCTCCAAATTAGCAACCAAATCAATCTCCCCTAAATTTTCCACTCTTAAAATTGTCTGCTTCCTATTCTTAGGAGGGTGAGGTGAGAGTTTTAAGTTTCTGCTTGTGAAGAAACAGGCTGCTGACCAAGTATCTCTCGGATAGTGTGCCGTGGCACAGCTTGGCTCAAGCCTTGCAGATGTTCGATGAGAGAGAAAGTGTCAATGAGACGAGAACGTATGGCATCAGCTCGGGGCAGTTGCACGTGTCCTGCTGGGCGGTAAGTGGCCATGTCTACTAAGAAAATGGAAGAATCAGGTATCATTTCATTCTTAGAGTTGCACCAAAGATCAGGCGTTTTCTTCCCTTCCTCCCGCTCTCTTTGCCCTTAAGAATACAATCAAACACATTGTACCGAGACTCAAGGTTTTTTGAAACAAAAGGAGACAGGAATCGTAACAGAATATTGCACAGTTGACTAAGTGGCCAGGCACCTTCACTTGTGTGACGGCATTTCTAATTATAAGCAGCAGCCACAAGCGCAGGAGTCCAGGGACTGGAAAAAGAAAAATTCGGGGACCACCCGGGCCCGAGAGAACCAGGCAATGCAATTTGGTGGAGCAGTGGGAGGGCTTGAGGGTGCCCCCGAAAGAAAAAAACAAGAATAATTGGACGGAAAGCAACGGCCTGACATTTTGAAAATGTATCCGGTTCCAACACTCTCTAGGGTGCCAGTTTCTCCTTTCAACTCCCGCGTGTGGGGCCCTCACCTCTGCCCAGGTTCTCTTCCGCCCACTCCGCCCTGACTTCACTCCTCTGCCTCGGGCTCCGGCGCCCCCAAAGCTCTCCCCACGCAAGACGCGCTCAGGGTCTGCTCCCCGCCTCACCGCACCCCGTTTCCAGCTTACGCCCCGCCCACACCCCGGGTTCCGCCTCTCCCGGGACCCGGACCCAGCCCCAGCCCCAGCCCCCAGGCCCCAGCAACGGCTCAGGCCACCTCCCAGCCCGCCCGCCCGGGTGCTCGCCCCCTTGGCTCAGCCCGCGCCCCGGCCACTCGGCAGTTACCCGCTGGTCCCGCCCGCGGGACGCAGGCGCCGCTCAGCCAATCGGCGGCTGCCACGCTAAGGCCCGAGCCGGGCTTGGGGGGTTGGGATCTCCGGCTTCAGGTCCGCCTAGGCTAGAAGCGAGAGTGCAGGCATAGGGTGCGTGGTGGCAGGCCCGACTCCCTCAGTCAACACGGAGCCCTGACCCTGCTGGCGCCCCACCACCTCGTCGCCATGCGCCGCCGCCGCACAGCACTGTTCCCCGGCATGACGCTGCTTCTCGCCGTGGCCCGCCTAGTTGCTGCCTCCGACGTGCTGGAACTCACGGACGACAACTTCGAGAGTCGCATCTCCGACACGGGCTCTGCGGGCCTCATGCTCGTCGAGTTCTTCGCCCCTTGGTGAGGCCACGGAGCCGGGACATGGAGGGAGGACCGGGCTGGGCCGGGGGCGAAGGCGCGGGAACAGTTGGGCCTACGCAGCGCAGGGCCCTCCACCGTTCCAGCGGGCCCGGCTGCGGCCGGCAAATTTCCCAGCCCCGGGGAGCCGAGGTACCTCGTCGAGGACGGAAAAGTGGGTGCTGATCTCCCGGGGGTGAGACCTGAGAAGGAAACCCGAAGGCCCCTCTCAAGCAGGGCCACATCCTTATCTTGCTGCTCTTGTGGCACTTCCTATTTGTAGAGGGTATAACCACCGCCCTACCCGCCTTGGATAGGTATCTTTCTGAGTGAGTCAATATTAATGGTCTCCATTCTAGAGACCAGGCATTCCAAGGCCTTGTACTGGAAGCGAACGTTTTTCCTAGTGTAGGGGTCCGGGGCCCCTAGGGTACTTATTTCTTCTTGCCCCTGGCCCCGCAGCCATTGATTTCTAGCCAAGGTCACTCAGTGGTTGCAGAATGGTCATAAGTGCTTTTTGGGACAAGCAATTATTTTGTCCATCGCATGGTGCACACTTCCTCCATTAAGTTGATCCCTTCCCAGCACCAGCCGAATCCTGTCAAAAAGAAAGAGTAGGTAAACACGAGTAATTTTCGTCAGAATCTGCCTAAAATGTCAGCTTTAATTAGGAATCTTTGAAAAACGCCAAAAATGTTCCAATGAGAAAGGAACCAGTGTTGGAGAAATACTCCAGGGTGATTTCACTGAAAAGGGTGTAAATTCCTTGGGATAGAACTAACTCAAATTAAAAAGCTGGGGATGGGATGAGAGCAAATAGGACTGCTGGCCCAGTAATAAATCTTTGAGTTTTATGTTTTTTTTAACCACAAGTCTTTACCACAGCAGACTGCAAACAATGATTATCTTAACGCATGAGATAGGTCAGTATATCCCTGCTAATTAACTACTTAATTTTTCCACCCCTGCCACAATTACTCTTGATTAAAAACTATGTGTATTCAAAAGTATCTGTAAAACAAAGTGTAGAACTTTCACTTGCTTCTAACTCTGGTCTTCACTTGCAGGGGCTCCACAGGCTTTTGAGGGTTACACTAGAAGTACCTGAATTAGAAGCAGGTGCTGGAGGCAAGGAATTTTGCTTTTAGCTTGTGACAGATTTTGTATCCAGGGCATTCCTGTGGCTAACTGGCAATACTGATTACATATCATAGGTGGTCTTTATTCATCTTTAGGCTCATAATACCTCTTAGAAACAACTCTTCCCAATCATGTAACCATGCTGTTAACTTTAAGGAGGTGTCACTGTAATTAGAATGGCTGTTTCAAAACTCGGTGGTGCTTCAGTGACTACAGGGGTTAGCATGAAGTGAGTTGCAGGAAAATTGTGGACAGTTAGGCTTAGTTTAAAGCAGATTTTTTTTTTTATTATTGAAGGTGTTCTTTCCTACTTTAAATTTGTTGCACGTGCTTCCCTAAGAACTACACATCCCATCATGCACTAAACTATTCCAAAAAGTGGGTGGATCTCTGCTTGTAATTGGTTTAGAAGGTAAGGTCATCCTCCACAAGGCAGACAGGAAGGATCAGTTTTCTGAATGAGTAATGTGGAATCAAGAAAGTCTGCTGTTGATAATATCCTTATTTCTTCACATTCATCTATTTTTATTTGTTAATACTTAAGCTGGAAATGGTTTTTGTTTTATTCCTTTGTACAAATCAAGAGTATGAGTTCACAACTTAGGAACAGTTAAAAATCTTTAGTAAGAGTAAAATGAACCTATTTTGAGCAGGTTCTTTTTCTGCTTTGTCTTGGGGTACTTTTCCATTTTCACTTTAAAAGTGAAAGTGAAAGATTTCCTAGCAGTTGATTCTGAAGGCTAATACTTCCATTATGGAGTTAATCATCTATGTAATTTGTAAGACTGGGAGTATCTGAATTTCTCTGAGGAAATAAATAGCACTATTTAAATGTTTGTGATAATTTCTGAAAGTTTTTTGATCAATGTTAAGTAATTTTTAAGTCCTAAACATCTTACGTTGTAGATTCAATAGTATTAAATAATGATATTTGATATACCGTGTTTCTAGAGTATAGAAAAAGACTGAGGATAGTATAAAATGGAATATTTAATACTGTTTATTTTTATACATATGCTGATTCCTTGGAATTCCTGCCCCTGCACAACAGCCCCTCCTCCCAGCTCCCAGATTGATCTTTTCAACAAAATTTAGCTCAACAGTTACTTCTTCCTGCCCTGAACAACTAATTAGTTGCTTTAATAATACTATCTCACCCCTGCCAGATTGGTGTTCCTTTAGGGAAACAACTATATCAGTTGTTCTGTCAGAGGCTAAAATAGCCTTTGGCATGGGTCAGCCGTGAATTGATGATTGATGATTCTTGAGTGAATAGATGTTGGGATTCATTATTAACTGCTAAGTGCCATCCCTGAAGATGAATGTGATTATTTGTGTTTTCATATTATCTAGGAGTCAGTGAAAGAAGTAGTGGTTAATCCTTTTTAGAGAGAAAGAGAAGAGGGGAAAGAGAAACATCGATTTGTTGTCCCACTTATTTATGCACTCATTTGTTGATTCTTGTATGCGTCCTGACCAAGAATCCAGCTGGTAAGCTTGGCATATTGGGATGACACTAACCGACCAAGCTACCTGGCCAGGGCGGTGGTGATTAATCTTGATTGATGTTCACTTTCAAACTCTACCTTAGCTTTATTTGTCAGAATCTGTCTAAATTGTCAGGGTGTTTTTTTTTTTTTTTGTTTGTTTGTTTTTAAGAGTTTTTTTTCTTCTTTAAATATTTTTTTTTTTTTAATTTTTTTTAAGAAAGAGGGGAAGGAAAGGAGAAAGAGGGAGAGAAACATTGATGTGTGAGAGATAATCAGTTGCCTCTCATATGCACCCATCTGGGGTCCTGGCCTGCAACCTAGGCATGTACCCTGACTGGCAATCAGCCAACCAAGCCACACCTGTCGTGCTGATTTTTTGGGTGGTGGGAGGGAGAGATCAGTGTGAGAGAAAAGCATCGACTGGTTCCCATACACACCCTGATTGGGGACTGGGGAATCAGCCCACAGCCTGTTGGGGCATGTGTCAGCACTCCAACCAATTGGGCTACCAGGCCGGGGCTAACCCCAAATCTTTTCCATAGCCCACAATTATTATCTTAACCCATGGGATAGTTCAGTATATTCATACTAATTAACAGTACTTAATTTTTCCACCCCTGCTATAATTACCCTTGATTAAAAACTATCTGTAATCAAAAATACCAGTAAAACAAAGTACAGGGTAGGATGAAATTAGATTTACAGTTTTAAGTATGTGAAACAGTTTATTCTTGTATTATTTATTAATCACTGTATTTTCCATGTAAACAACTGTAGACCTACTTTTGCCCCACCCTGTATGTAACTTTTACTTGCTTTTAACTCTGGTCTTCACTGCAGGGGCTCAACTGACTTGTTGAGGGTTACACTACAAGTCTTGTAGTAAAAACCACCTCAACCAGAAGGATGTGCTGGAGGCAACAAATTTTGGTTTCAGCCTTCTTGGCAGTTACAGCATATTCAACAGAAATCTCTCTTATGTTTCTTCTTTATTCTCATTGTTACCATTTTGGGCCAAGTTTTCATTTCTGCCATATGAAGTATATTATCTCTAGGTGGCATTATTTTTATCTCTGCTTTTACCATCTGTCAGTCCTATATATTGCTTTTAACAACAAGCACTTCACAGTTCTCTGAATATATCATTCTCACTAGTAACTTTATCTTTGTTTTACACTTCCTCTTATCTGAAATATCCTACCATGTTCCTTTTGAAGCCCTAAATGCTTTAAAAAATTATATTGTAATGCTATTACAGTTGTCCTAATTTTTCCTCCTTTGTACCCCCTCCACACAGCACCTCCAGCTCTCTCAGGTAATCCCCACACCATTGTTCATGTCCATGGGTCATGCGTATAAGTTCTCTGACTACTCCATTTCCTATACTGTACTTTACATACCCACAGCTATTCTTTAACTACCTATTTGCACTTAATCCCCTCACCTCTTTACCCATTCCCCCATACCCCCTCCCGTCTGTCAGCCATCAAAACACTCTCTGTATCCATCATTCTATCTTTGCTCTTCTTGTTTGTTTAGTTTGCTTTTTAGTTTGATTGTTGATAGATATATATTTTTTGCCATTTTATTGTTTATATTTTTGATCTTCTTAAAGAAGACCCTTTAACATTTCATGTAATACTGGTTTGGTGATGATGAATCCTCTAGCTTTTTCTTCTCTAGGAAGCTCTTTATCTGTCCTTTGATTCTAAATGATCTTTTGCTGGGTACAGCAGTTTTGGCTCTAGGACCCTGCTTTTCTTGACTTTGATATTTCTTGCCAATCCCTTCTAGCCTGCAAAGTTTCTTTTGAGAAATCAGCTCAGAGCCTTATGGAAACTCCCCTGTGGGTAACTAACTGTTCTCTTGCTGCTTTTAAGAGTCTCTCTTTATCTTTAATTTTAGCATTTTAATTATGATATGTCTTGGAGTGTGGCTCTTTGTATCCATCTTGTTTAGGACTCTGTGCTTTCTGGACTTGGCATGTCTATATTTCCTTCCCCAAATTAGGGAAGTTTTCTTTCATTATTCTTTCAAATAGATTCCCAATTTCTTGTTCTTTCCCTTCTCCTGGCACCTCTATGATGCGAATGTTAGACTTCTTGGAGATGTCCCAGAGGCTACTTACACTGTCCTCATTTTTTTTTTTGGATTCTTTTTTCTTCTTGTTCTGATTGGTTGTTTTTTCTTCCTTATGTTCCAAACCATTGATTTGACTCTTGGTTTCATCCACTCTACTGTTGTTTCCCTGTAAATTGTTCTTTGTTTCAATTAGTGTATCCTTCGTTTCTGACTGGATCTTTTTTTATGCTGCTGAGGTTCTAAGTAAGTTCCTTGAGCATCCTTATAACCATTGTTTTGAATTCTGCATCTGATAGATTGCTTATCTTCATTTTGTTTAGCTCTTTTTCTGGAGTTTTGATCTGTTCTTTCATTTGGGCCATGTTTCTTTGTTTCCTCATTTTGGCGGCCCCCCTGTGTTTGTTTCTATGTATCAGGTAGAGCTGCTTTGACTCCGTGTCTTGGTAATGTGGCCTAATGTAGTAGGTGCCCTGTAGGGTCCAGTGGCACAGCCTGCCCTATCACCCAAGCTGGGTACTCAAGGTGCACCCTTCTTATGGACTGAGTATACCCTTCTTGTAGTTGAGCCTTGATTGCTGTTGGCAGATCAGTGGGAGGGACTTACCAGGCCAGTCAGCTGCAAGGATTAGTTGTGACCACTTGCTACCAAACTTCACCATCCATGGAGGATCAGCTGTTCGGTGGCAGGGTGGTGATGCTCCAGTGTGGTCTGTAGCTGTCCACTGGGTACACTGGCCCTAGGTTTTCCCAAGTGGTACAGGTCAAGGTCAGCCCTGCCTGAGTTACAAAGCTATCTGAGATGGCTGCTACCTGTGCTAGGCTTGGAGATTTCCAGGTGAAGCCAAGCTGTGAATCAAGGCTGCTAGTTCCAGGCCCGTGGCTCACTGAGGCCAGCTGATGCTTCTTTGAGAGAATTTAGGAAGTTGTGAAGCATGAGCCATGACTGGCCATTCATACAGAAAAGCAGCTTGGGTGGGCAGAGTCTCTGGGGGATCTCCAGAATGGATCAAACAGTGTTAGCAAAGTTGATGGAGTGTCAGATATGGCACCAGCTCTCGGCTCTGTAGGGAGAGGGTTCAGAAAAGGAACAATGGCCTCCGTGTTTGATTATGTTCCGAAAGCCTGGGTTCCTCAGATAAGTAGGTTATTTTATTATATTAGATCAGTTGTAATTTTTATATTTTTGCTATACCTCAAGTACACTGATTTCAATTTATTATGCATTATTAAAGGAATATAGAGGATAAAAAGAATAGTACCATAATTCAGATACATCTAAGATGACTCTGGTTGTGAGAGGAGCCATTATTTTATGTCTCTTAGAAAAAGAAATGCTACTATTGAAAAACTATTACATGATTGCCAGACACATCCCAATTTCTTTTTTTTTTTTAATTAAATTTTATTTTAATTGTTGTTCTTATACAGTCTTCTGTTTTCTACTCCCATCCCGTCCCTCCGCCCCAGCCC